>BQNB010079854.1:5484-30110 GCA_026074375.1 Tanacetum coccineum | reverse complement strand
CGGTCATTTAAATGGGTCAGGTTCGGGTTGGGGTTTTCTGACCCGCCAACCTGCCAACCCGAACCCGACCTGAATTGCCACCCCTACGATGGTTTGTGATGCCACTGTTGAGATTTGTTATCTAAATAACTTATATTAGCATGTAGTATACGCAGGGGAGATGTCCCAATTACATAACATATACTAACCTTTTATTTCTTGATTCGAGCAATAACCAGAGCTTGAAGAACACCTTGTTCTTGACTCAAAACCCACGAAACAATTTACCAAGACACTAAAGTAAGTGTCCTCTATGTGTATCCACACTACACGTATAACGATAGCACCCGAATGCTAGTTCTTACGCTTTCACAATCTAGCAACAAATCCTTGTTTCTTGCTTGTATTAGATGGACACATCAAAAGAGTTTGGTAACCCTTAGTCGATCGTATGAAGTAAAAGGGAGAAAAGAGATGAGTTTGTGTGTGTATTGGTTATACAAGATTAACCCTAACTAATGAATTCTCAATTCATTATATAGGATACCTAAATTGGTGACCAAGTCACACTTCACCTCGTTCCTTTTTCTCTTGTTCGACCGACCTACACTCACACATGGGTTTCCCGGTGTTTTGGGTTATTGTACAATTAGTTAAATCAATTACTTTTCTAATTGTAAGTCTTTAGTTAATTAAATCGTCTAACGGTTTAATAAACGACCGTTAATCATTTCGGGAAATATAAATTAAATATAATTAATATAATACAATATATATTTTAATTATACTATAAAAGTATTATCTAAGAGTATACGTGTGTGATCAATAGTTTCACGTATCTCTAGTCGTATAATTACCGATATGACATGAACACTTCTCAATAGTCACAACCTTGATATAACTCAATTCACTAGAGAAGTTGAATTTTTGGTTTGTGAACGTCAAAAGTTTATGCTTTCATGTTTTGATCATCTAACGTTTCAGTGTTCTAAGTGTCTGCTTTAATGGAATCGTATTAGATCGAATGGGACTTGAACAAACAAACCTTTAATTAGTAGATACACTCTCATTCGAGCAGACAAAAAACGTTGAGTCTCTTAGTTAGTACGTACATTGATGCTTTATTTATCTTTGATTCGTCAACACAAACGGTTCATGGTTTATAATCAAAAGCATATTTACGACTTAGTTTCAAGTTTCAACATCCTATTCTTCTGCTGATCATGATATCAAGATTACATTCACACTTGATTTGTGCTCACGTACTGACATCATTCAGTATAATAACTCAACCCATATATCATCTGTTTAAACTTGTTTAAATAACATACACTTATCAAGTTAGATAAAATATAGTTGAATTCTGCTCAATAAACTACCATAGAAATTAAACTAGGAAGCACATGGATAGTAGTGGCTTCTATTATCCAACTTTATAGCCACATGGATCACAACATGACACCACAAAAAAAAGGAACAAATTTCGTTCATCCTACTCACTGCATGCATTATTACTGCTTTATACAACGTGTGACACAACAAATGTCTTCTCATAATTATGTTCATTATTTCTATTTTCTAGAAAGAATATAATTACTTTGTAGTTCTATGATGATAAAACACGACTTTCTTGACCAAGAGAAACAAAATAAGCTAGTGCTAAGTGACATTTGAGTTAAGATCAATATAGACCCAACATTTGTCATAGACCCAATGAACCAATCCTAGCCACTCATTTTTTTATGAAAAATAAAAAACTCATTTTTCACCTTTTTTTTAAAATAAAATATCTTACAAACGGTAAATCGTCATACGACAAAAAATACACCATCGCGACGAGTATTTTTTTATCTTTCAGTAGACGGGTGACACAATATACTTTCGAGAAACTTTTTTTCGATTTTTTTTTCAATAAAAGAATCTAATTAAAAGATAAATATTCGTGAGGAAAATAAAAAGATTTATTTTTTTTTAAAAATTCTCGTAAAATTCTGAAAAAATTGCCACATGATCGGGTTATGTTGGTGCGATGTCGAAATGTTGGTAAGGATAAGTTTTTTAAAAGTGGCATGTATTGACGATATTCAATAGTTTTGTGATTAAATCGTTGTTGGGCAGCAAAAAATTCGTTTTGTCCCAACTTCTTTTGACGTGTGCATCAAAAATTTTATTGCCTGATAAATAGAAATTGTCGTAAAATTTGTGCCTAAAGGAAAAGTGGTGCTTCAAAAATTTTTGGTTTGCGCAATTAAAAAACGTATAAAAAATCAAAATTAGAAAAACTTCTTTTTACAAATGTTAGTATGCCCAACCATACATGATATAATGGGAAGTTTTTTAGAATTTTCGAGAATTTTAAAAAAAAAGTTTTCTTTTTATTCTTTCACGGAATTATTTGCTTTTTTATTTTAACCTTCCTCTATATTATATCTGTTATAGATAGATATTATATATATATTATAGTTTCAAATGAGAATGCTTTTTTAAAATAAGAAGGATCTTATAAGAAGTAACTATACCGCAAATCCGCGATGCATGACTCCTAATTAGATGCATCTTCTATAATCATTAGCTGATTATAATGCCATCCATCATAATGTGTTTTTTAGCTTTTAATTAAGATGAATTATTACAGCATTTTTAGATGTTTTTCATGATTTCTCTTATTTTTTGGTTTCTTCTACATGTGCCAAAATCATGAAAATCATTTGCACCATTCTACACATCTAATTAACTTTCGAAACTCTTTATGGTGTCATCTAGATGATAAGAATTGCATCTAAGAAAATAGTTGCTTCTCATAATGTGTGGTGTTAGTCCTTTCTCCACCAACTTCTTATTTTAATTTATTCTATATGGATTCCCTACATATATATTTATATATATAATATATATATATATTTTTTATATAATATAAATTAATATATAGTATTATATATATAGTGAGACTTTCTTTTCAGAAAACAGAAAAAAAAAAAAACAAATTTTTTTTTTTTTTTTCTTTGTTTTGTGCGAGAGAACTGACAGAACCACCAATAAACTAAAGAAGGAAAAAGATCAATAAAAATTGGTGTTTTGTCAAGAATGTTGACCTCTTACATATGACAACTGTCTCATCCAATCACAAAATGACACGTGCAAACAAATAAAAACTCGACATTAGTTCAATAAAAACTCGACATTTTATAATGAGAAAAACAAAGTTTTATGTTGTTTGCAGGGGCGGACCCACATTGGTGCCGGATGTGGCACGGGCTACACTCTATTTTCGGTCACGAAGTGCAAATTTTTTTCGAAAATCGTCGTTTCTTGATATGTGCAACCCCCAAAAAAATTATTCGCTACTTTCGCTTTTATCGCTTTTTATGATACAAAATTAGTTAGTGTAATAATTTTTTATGGTGCACCTTTTATGTTTATTTACCTATCCCACATCGGTGGAATGAGTAAACTTTGGAGCACTCTATTGGGTATAAATAGAGGCCCAATTCCATAGGTTTAACACACATCAAATCAATAAGTATTAGATTTAGGTTCATTTGGATACAAAGTTTTTTGTGGATACTAGGGGACCAATCTCCATCCTTCATCTTCATCTTAATCTAATGGATAAGATTAAACCAAAAATTATTTTCAACTTTTTTTTTTCAAATCTTAATATCTCTCAAACCGTTAATCGTCAAGCGAAAAAAAATATACCATCACGATGAGCATTTAATTATCTTTCTATAGATATCCACTTTGATATACTTTCGACAAAAAAAAAATCAAGTTTTTTTTTACTTTTTTCACGTTTTTTCACATTTTTTCACGGTTTTTTCACTTTTTTCCACGTTTTTTTTTCACGTTTTCTCACTTTGATATACTTTCGACAAAAAAAAAATTCCGTTTTTTTCACATTTTTTTCGACTTTTTCTCATTGAAACTTGCATGAGAATCATATATGATATTTAGATTTACTGTTAAATCATATATGATGTTAGTGTTAAATCATATATGATTGTGTTATGTCATATATGATATTAGTGTTATGTCATATATGATATTTAATTTTAGTGTTAAATCATATATGATATTAGTGTTATATCATATATGATTTTTAATGCAAATTTCAACAACCGAAAAAAAACGAGAAAAAAACGTGAAAAACGGAAAAAACGAAGAAAAAAATTTTTTCTCGAAAAAACGTGAAAAACGAAAAAAAAAGGTGAAAAAAGTAAAAAAACGTGAAAAATCTGAAAAATTTTGAAAAAAACGCGAAAAAAAAATGAAAAAAAGACGAAAAAGACGTGAAAAAAACGTAAAATTTTTTTTTGTCGAAAGTATATCAAAGTGGATATCTATTGAAAGATAATTAAATGCTCGTCGTGATGGTATATTTTTTTTTACTTAACGATTAACGGTTTAGGAGATATTTAAATTTTAAAAAATTGGTGAAATAATTAAATGCTTTTAATCACAACCATTGATTTTTTTTTAGATGGATGGTGTGGATGAGTCCCCTAGTATCCAACCTTTTTTTGGTATTCAATATAACTCTCCTCATATATTTATATGAGCCAGTTTTTCATAAAACCACAAAGAATTGAGTTGTTTTTTACATGTGCAACACAAATACTTAAAAAAATAAATTGAAAATACATAAGGTTCATGCAAATTTTATTAACGCAATTGGCATTTCATATATAATTGAAGTTAAAAAATTTGATTATTTTATCAAAGTCATACACAATAACGTAACTTCCGGAAATAGACATTACACACATCTAGGGGTGAGCAAAACCGACCGAAACCGATGGCCCGACCGAAAACCGACCAAACCGATCCCGACCGATCCCGACCGACCTGACTCAGGTCGGGATTCGGTTTGGGTTTTCCCCTGAATCGGTTTCGGGCTGAGTCGGGCTCGGGTCGGGCCGGTCGGTTTCGTCCAAATGCTCAAGTAAAACCGATGGCCCGACCGAAAACCGACCAAACCGATCCCGACCGACCTTACTCGGGTCGGGATTCGGTTTGGGTTTTCCCCTGAATCGGTATCGGGCTGAGTCGGGCTCGGGTCGGGCCGGGTCGGTTTCGGCCCGATGCTCACCCCTACACACATCTATGTTATTTAGTCAATGAGATGCAAAAGGGGTACTATCCTTTTTTCTTTACGATATAAATATTTAAGGGTTTCGCTAATATTTGCTCACTGGACGCATGCTACAATGGATATAAAAAGAAGGTTCATGTTGATTAAATTATAAAATGCATATAATTAAAGTAATTTTTAGCCATAATGAATGTTTATTAAATGCGTTTTTTGATATAAAAGGAAAATATATATTCATTTAATACACGTTATCATGTGCTCACTGGGCACATATTAGCAAAACCAAAATAATTAATTATAAACTTTTTAGTACCCACTTATCCACTTTTGACTCACCCATCCCCACCTCAGTTTACTTTCCATATTTTCAAAGTCTTCCCTTTCTCCATTTTTTCCGTTGAAGAAACCACCGCAAAACAAATTTTGACATGAAAATGACTATTATTATTAATCTCACACCGTGGATGAGGGCACTCGAAGTATTTACCTAAAGGCACTGAACTTTTTTTCGACCAAAAGTTAACTTTTTCTCTACATATTTAGTTTTTCACCGGAGCTTTGTTGGAGGCAACGCCCCCACTACTAAACACGTCGCTCCGCCCCTGTCTTTGTATCCTCGCCTTTCGTTCATCTTCAAGTTGTCACTATGTTTGTTCCACAGCTTCTTGTTCACAATACCACTAATTAGGCTTATCCTCATTATCAATCGGCTTATTATCTATGTCATTTGAATGTATTCAAGTAGTCGGCTTATTATCTATGCCATTCTCATTGTCAGTTTCAGAGTACTTAACGAATGATAATAGTAATTAAAGACATACCTTTCGTTGTTTTCGCATGAGTCCGTTTTTCGAGGATATTATCTTCTTGTTTTGGTTTCTCAAATTGTTTTTTGAAACAGAAAAGATTCATTAAATGATCAACAAACGAGCCAACATTATCTACACATACATTCGTTTTCTCCCATGTAGCAAATTTTGGATTAAAAACAATTTCACATTTAGGACTAATCTTCAGAAACCTTTCCCATGTCCAAATTTGAACAAGCTGCATAAGAGCCCGAACAATAACGGACATTGCGTCACTAAGAACAATCTTATCTTTCAAAAATCTTGAATCTTTATGAACACTAGCAAGAACAGCAAGCGCAATAGCAAGCCTAACACCTCTAGCTAAATAAACCGGAACTTTGCATAAACTTTTCACAACCACGTTACTCGACGAAGGAAAAAAAATCTAGACAACCATAGCGCACGAAACGCGTCATGCTCAATTTCACTGCCTCTATCATTAAACATCTTAATCCAACCACCCTAACTCACATTCCTTAGCGTTCACCCCAATCAAACACAAATGTTTTAGTCTCATGACATCATTTTTTAGCAAAGGACAAAACCAAATCATGGTTTGTCAAGATTTTCTAAGATGAGTTAGGTACATCATGATAAATTCCACCTTTTTGCCACGTGGATTTTTGTTTTAAGTTCATGGTATTAGCCCAATCTTTCCAACCTATTGGTGGGTTTTTAAACCCATTTTTAAAGGTCACATTTTTATAAATGCTTTTATCATTAGTACTTAAAGTAAAGGGTTGAAAGATTGAGCACAGGGTTTAAGGAATGTGGATATTTGTCGGGTTGGGTTTGGGGTTTTGGTGGATTTGATCAGGTCCTCTGATCTTTCTTCCATAACGGTCTCGTCCATTGAAGTTACATGTTCCTTGATGGTGTGTGTTTGGATAATTGGATTATGGGGGGTTTTATAAAAATTAAGTTGTGTTTGGCATAAGAGTTTACGAAAGCTATTGTCTATGTTTTAAGATTCTATAACGTAAGTTAATAAAAGTATTATTCTAGACAGGTGAGAAAACTTGTGTTTCTAATAAAGGGGCGGTAATTGGGCCAAGTTTAAGTTGGCGGTTTCTTGTTGACAGGTTAACGGGTAACTTGAACCTGACTTATTAACCTAACTCATTTAAATAGTCGAGTCAGCTAAGTTAACCCCAACGTATTTACACATAACCTGAACCTGACCTATTTAACCCGTATATATACTTGGTTTGACTTACACGAGTTGGATAGGTTAAACGGGTTTTGTGTTGACCCATTTAACCCACTTTATATATAAAAGTTGGCACATTACACGGGTTAAACAAGTTAAACGGGCTTATGGGTCGACCCGTTTAACCATTTAACATATGCAATAAAATATAAATACATTATAATTTATGGAAAAAAAATAAACGGGTTGACGGGTGACACAATTAATTTCCAACCCGAACCAAACCTGTTTAATAAACGGGTTAGATGAGTCGATCCAAACCGACCCGAAATATATTTACATTAAACCCGAACCTGTTTACTTTCGTGTCGGTTTCATGTTACATTTTGTGTCAAGTCAAGGAGTGTTCGGTAGCAGTGAAAGGAATGCCTAGAAAGGGAGTCGGAGACGATTCTCCTGTTTGTTAAATGCACAAGGTATCATGGTACCGGCTCGTTCGTGCCGTTGTGCAAAGTTGAAGGACGATTTATGCAATTTATTTTAAATAGGTTGTGAGGTTCTGGAAATGCCCCTAAAATTAAAAAAAAAACATATCCTTATTTTGGCAAGGTCTACCATTTTTTCTTCATAAACCGGCGGCCAAAACCTGAACCTATTTAAGTACTTTTGTTTTTCAGTTTATAGCTCCATTAATTATAACCCTTATTGAAAACCCACAAACAAACTACTAATCTTTTGTATGCTGATGTACATAACATGTTTGATGAAATGACTCAATCAACATATGTTAAGAAATGTGTTACTGGAAAAGCCCTTTTTTTATAATGCACATGAAGTGTTCGATGAGACACCTCGGTGAAAATATGAGAGAAATGTGTTTTATTGCTGCCATTTCAGAGCATTATGATTCCATCACATGGAAGAGATTCATTCCGTTGTTATATAAAGCAGCTCTAGTTTAGATAACAAATGTGTTGCTTTTAATTTAAGTTTAAGTCTTTGCGCAGCAAGATGTTGTAAGCTGAAAATAATTTACTATCAATCTTTCTCTAATGGAGTAGGCATGAATTTGATATCCTGTAAGCTGTTCATCTTTTGTATTATGCACATAAGATGTTCCATAAAATGCCTCTGTTAGAGCATCTACTATGGTGAACCTTTTAAAAGGTCTAAACATTTATAAAATCATTAATTTACAAAGATTTTGATTTTATAAACATTGTTGCACTATGGATAAACCTTTTCTAGTTTATAAAATGGTTATCAATTACACATGCATTAAATTATGAAGAGGTCCAAGATCTTAGACCTCTTCATTCCACATAGGCATAAAACATTAACTCACTATGGTTAAAACAAGTATAAACCTTTTCATGTGTTTTAAACCTTTTCTTGAAATGACCATAGTGGATGCCCTTAAAATATTACTTAAAAATGTGTTTTTTAGACAAATCCTTTTTTTATATGATGATGATGCACATATAGTGTTTAATGTTATGCCTCACTGGTTAGATAATGAGTATAAATGTTGAAAAATATGTTTATCAAGAAGCAAACAGTTAACTTGCTGTCATTTTGAAGCATTATGATTCAATACAAGAGATTAATATCCTTGTTATATTATAATATTTATGTTCTTGTTGTGTCACATATGTCGTTTTTAATTTAGTTAATTCTTTACTAAAACTTTCTTTTGTTTAGTTGTAAATGAAGTAGGCAGAACACAAATTAAGATGTCTTTGTTACGATGTTTCGTGCTAATTTATGTGGTAAAGCAAAACCAAGCGTGGAATTAGTAATCATCCGTGAAGGGGCAAGCTGAAGTCAGCTTCAAAGTTTGATTTAGTATAACACGCCTTTAGTCCCATTCGTCCTTAATGATTTCTTCAAGATATTTTATATTTATGTTTAATTAGTTGTTGCATTTTTGACATAGTTAGTCATATAATTTTGCACCACCTTCTTTTCTGAGGTTGTAAAGAATAAGAATAATGTGAGTGTTTGATATCATGTTTGCAGGTAGTACACAAAACGTGTGAAGTAGCTCAAGATGGCAATGAATTCTGCTTCTAATTGCTTTCGTGGTATGTTCTTTTAGGTTCATTTGTTTGACTAATTTCAACTAGTTTTCCAGTAGCATGCTTGTAAGTTGTAAATGCTACACTTTTACAAGATCAATGCTCGAATATCGTTCTTCTTTTGTATCTGGCGTTCTCGCTTTAAAAAGTCAGAAATATAGGGTTTACTTGTAAGAAAGCTAATTGTTCATAACCAACGACCACGCGTCTATATCAAGCAGCTCTGTTAATTCTCTAGTTGTTCTCATTGCTGCCATGTAGGTGTTAATCAGTAAATCTTTGAAATAATTGAGGTTTGTCTTATTGTATTAATTTTTATTTGCTGACAAAATTCGTCGTATTTTGCTTGTATATCTTAAGATTTGCTATTTTAGTGATAATAAATCTCTATCTGTCAAGCATAGTCCGTTTTTATTCTTTGATCTCTGCTATAACTTTTTCGTGTTCTGAGTTTCGTCTTATTATATGCATGAAACAAAATCAAACTAGCTGGACGTTCACTGTTGCGGGGCCTCAGCACCGTGTCATCAGGAATGCTAAGGTCACAACAGGAGACTTCCTGCAATAGTTTCTTAGCTCAGGTCTGCTGATCTATTAAGGAAAGTGTTGACCCAATCATTCATAAATGGACCAATTTGGTTTATGGTTTTATCTTTAATGGGCAAAATAGGTGTATTAAAATACATGGGTCGATTTGGTTTAATGACTTTTATCTTTAATGGGCCAATAACACTGTAGTGACATGTCATGGTTCACGGTAACTCCAATCGAACTCGCAAAGAAGCGGAGAATCAGGTCAGCGCGAAGCATATAAAAAACATGAATTCTTTAGGAATGTTGACCACTCCGCCTTAAACTTCTCTTTTAGTTTGTTCTAGTGGATGAGCCGTATGTCCCATGAGTCCATCGCGTCTAGTTTTAAATTAAACAAAAACATTAATTTTGGAAGCACATTATGAACTATTAATTGCTAGTCTAGTAATGGAAGATTTTATATCGGATGTAAGCCGAATCCACTTTTGACTTTTTGCACTTGATAGTTCATAATAAATCTTATTTCGATAATCATTAGTCATGTTTATTTTTATTTTCTGAAAACCCCTTTTATTTTCTCACAAGTCAAGTACTTAAAATAAAATAAATAAACATTAACTAAACTAAATAACATTTATTTAAACACACTTAACAATTAAGACATGCAAACATTAAATATGATCATAATTATCTAATAATTAAAATATGCATTTATAACGTATAAGGCTCCTTCGTCCTAAAAACTCCGGACACATTCATCGAATCAATCGATTGCGTAAGCCTTATATAAATAAACACCACATAGCATATAAAACCTTTTAACTATTTTAGGCCCCATTGATTCATTAATAAGGGTCTTCCCGAATTCTTGAATCAAGGATCTTACCAATTAAGAAAAATATTTAAAGTTATGTGAATCTAATCATATTTAAATCAAATCTTTTTAATAATTAATAAGATCACAATATCTAATATCAATCCATGATAAATTTGCATGATTTTATCATGGATCTTACTTTAACAATTAACAAAACTCAAAACAATTAACAATTAATAAATCAAGTTTTATTTAAAATTGCATACAACCTAAATCTCATCTAATTAATTTTATTAACCTTCAAGATCAAATCTTTTTAACAAAAAAAAGGCCCAACGGGGCATTAAAATTAATTATGAAACCCTAATTTGTCCAATTTTATTATTTGTAATTAAATATTCTACACGATGGCCCGTGATGCCACTGTTGGGTTTAATGATCTAATTAACAATTAAATAACACGAGTACGCAGCGGAATAATAGATCTCATGTAGAATACAATAATTAACAAGATAGAAAACATGTACCTTTTAGCACGAATCGATACACTGATATAGGTAACCGAATACACCGTCTTCTATATACGCGTGTGTATAATAACAACGCGTGAAACCCCAAGATCTAAAAGAAGATCTCTCTAAGCTTCCACACACAATACGTTCGTAGCAAACAATGAAGTATGCTGGTACTAATAGTGAAAGTAAACAATAACCGCAACTCTTGGATCTAATCAATGAGCTAGTAATGAACAAATGGGAGCAATCCGGAAACCCTTTTGGGTTAGAGGATCCGGCCGAACAAGGAGAGGGAGAGGGAGAGATTTAGGGATTTTTTTATCTTATAAAACTTATCCCTAATGAGACCCCAAGACCTACTTATATAGTGCTATGATTTCTTGTAGGAAAAGAAAGCAATCCCAAGCCCATTAAAGGGTGTTTGTTCGCCGGCTACAAAGAAGGGAGGGGGAGACCCCACTTTTCTTTTTCCCATTTTGCATATTAGTCCCTTATGTTTAACATTTAAACTTATAACATATATATTTAATTATTGTTTAATTAAATCACTATTTAAACATTGTTTACGTATTAACGTGTGCGTCCCCTTAGGCTCGAACAAATAATTCGGACATATATTTATTTACGATGGACATATTCCAACAGTTTTATTGACTGCAAAATTGTTCTTTCAGGTTTGAGATGGCAATGACCAAAGAAGCACAAGTTTGATGTAGAATTTAAGATATAGTTCCAATAGTTGTAATATATTTCTTAAATTCATGATCTTTAACATTTTGTGGGAGGTTTTTAATACCACATATAATTATTTTCTTCATGGTCTTCTCTAAGAAAGATTCTTTCGGTTTAGTATGTCATTGTGCATTTGCATTGGTATCCTTTTCGCAATGTTAGGAGGGAGATAAAGGGTAATAAAGCATGTGTTGACCCGGTCAACTCTTCTTTCATTCCATGTCCCTCAGTTTTAGACAATATGCAATTTCATCTATTAAGCTATTGATTTTCTTTCTTACTACTTAGTTTTATGTTTTGCTAGTGGTAGATATAAATAGCACTTTATAAGAATTTTTATAAATTATCATAGTAATGCTAACATTATAGCACGCTGAAAGGACAAGACATCTACTAGAAGAGCTTTGATATATCATCCTACTTATTATTCTTACTTATCCTTAGGGCCGTCTCATGGATTTCGGTGGCCCCGTGGCATTACTTTATGGAGGCTCCACTAAATATAAAAAATAAACGTATAAATGAATTATACTCCTTCTTTCATACAAAATAGTACATTGTACTCGGATAATGACAAAAAAAGCATACATATATAATAGAAATTTTCAACTTATGGTGGCCCTTTTTTGGTGGTGGCCCTGTGCAAATGCACCTGTTGCACTCCCCAATATCCGGCTCTGCTCATCCTCCTACACACACAAATATAAAATATGTTTTTTCTCCACTTATTCTCTCTATGTATCTAAACCGTCAATTCTGTCACATGTCAGCATCCTATGAGTAGGAAGATAAGTAGGAACAAATTGTAGGAGGATAAATCATTTCTCCTGCTAGAAAAGTAGATTTAATAAATTATCAAACACCTCTATCAAACAGATTATTTTTCCGCCCTCTAATTAATTTTTTCTATAAATAACATTTAACTAGAGCTTGACACGTGGCATTCATAAAAGTCAACAAAGTAGAGAAAATAATTCGTTTGTATATTAAGGAATGTTTAAATTTGTCTTAATTTTTGTTTAAAAGAGCTTGGCACGTGGCATTCATAAAAGTCAACAAAGCAGATAAAATAATCCGTTCGTATTAGGGAATGTTTAAAAGCCCCAATGCATGAAACATTTGACTTTGACCAATTCATTCGTATATGTTTGAAAATCAATTAAAGTGTTCTTCGTTTCAAATAATTTACCTACACAATTTTTGAATTTCAAATTCATCATAATTTTACACAGAGATTTTTTTTTCAAGACTATTGATATAGTCCTTTATTTTACACCATATAAAAGAATTATCAAAACAATTTTTAATTATCTACTTCTTTAGTCTTCATCTTCATTGCTTTGTCTTAATTTTTGTTTTGCATTTGAATAATTTTTAATTATTATCACTTTGGACTTTCATTGATGTGATTGTTTTTTAATACGCCGAAAGGACAAGACATCTACCCGTATACATTTCATCAAACACCTGGTAGGTGTCTACTACAACAAAAGTAGATCATTTTCATATTTCTCTATGATTATTATTTTTAACTTAAATTCATTAACAAAAAACTAAAATATAACATTCACGATCAATAAATGAAAATATATAGTTGTACATTTGAGCATTATTTGTGGCTAACAATATAAAGAAAACACTTTTGTTATGGTTTTTTGTTGGACTACCACGACCAATGGGTATATCCATGACGCCCAGACAAGTTTATGGCCCCACCATGTTGTGATAGAGTTGGGAGGTCTTGTAACATACTCAAGTCTACTTCTTGCTCTAAATCTTCATCACAAATTAGTCTCGCACCATACTCCTTCACTTCAATTTCATCATTCTCATACAAACAAAATGTAACAAAATTCTTTGCTTCCTTCCAATCCTGTGTATTCTTTTCATAATGCAACCATGTCATATATGACTCATTGTTTCTTATTGGCTTACCCTCAAAATATTCTTTAAGGTCGTATGAATAGCCATTTCCTAAAGAAGATCCATCAAAGTTCTTTACAGAGTGTCCAATAAATTCGCAAAGTTTTTTTCTCTTAAAAACCACGCAAGTTCCAAATCCCCTACACCAATCTGATGGTAATTCAACCTTTACATAATTTTCCGTACTTCTATTTGTAAACCAATCTGGGATGCTATTTCCATGATATATTATATTCATATTACCAATGGAACTTAATTGCAAACGGAAGAATTCACATCTGTTATTATTCATAATACCCGCGTGCTGAAGGAAAGAAGAAAATTGGTTTGTAGAGCCTTGGGAAGTTATAGATGAGTCGAGACATTGAGTCTCCGATATCGGCAACTGGCTATCAATGGCAAGATTGGTAAACAATTTTGGACAATTGCTCAGATAAGTGGACCTGTTGATCATGATTGGGTTTGATCCCTTAAGTGAACATAAGGAGGTGCAATGAGATGCATAAAGATAAAATAAGCTATGTGGAAGTTCGGGCAACACTTCCAGCTTCTTGCAACCATCAACATAAAGCTGTTTTAGATGAGAAAGTTGACTCAAACTTCCAGGCAAGCTAGTAAAATTGTTCCCTGACAAGTTAAGTTTCTTTAGACATGATAAGCCTCCAAGGCCATCAGGCACTTGTTCTAAATTGCAGTAGCTTAAATTGAGATACTTTAACATATGTAAACCTGCCAATGAAACTGATCTTTGGGGATGTTGTTGTTTACTTAGTAAACCAAAAGGAACAGTGATTGAAGTCCACCATCTAGGTTGAATCATCTCGTGGCCACCGAATGACAATGATTCAAGGTTTATTAGAGAGGATACAAAAGAAGGAAGTTCTGGAATGGCAGTTCTGTCAACATGAAGCTCCGTTAAGCTTTTGATTCGACCCAATGCTTCAGGGAGTTGGTCGACTTTTAGGCACCCCGATAGATTCAAAACACGAAGAGCATCCATTTCCACTCTACTTGGAAAATTTTGAAGCCGTTCACAGTCTCTTAGATTTAACATAACAAGCCTTTTGAGCATTCCAATTGATGGATGAACTGTAACCATATTTACACAACCTTCAAGATCTAGCTCTTCGAGATTTGTTATCTCTGAGAAGTCAGGGGTAGTTGTTAGGTTACAACAGTAACTTAAATTCATTACTTTCAACCTTCTAAAACACTGGCATAAATAGGAAAACGATAAGTTAGTGCGTCATAAAGTGTCAAACAGAAAAACCGTATGAACAAGTGAATACCTTAGCTGTTTTCCAAATATGTTTTATCTGGCTGTAAGAGAGGTTGATGGCAACAATGTTGTGTGGATAGAAATCTGAAGGTAAGTACTTGAAAGGGCATCCATGCCAATAAAACAACCTTAGTTCATCGGACAAAAAATCTAAACTTCCTGAGAACTTCACATTGTAGTTCTTCAATTCAAATTCTTGAAGAAATTTATCAATTTGATAAATTTTTAGGATCCGCAATTTTTTCAAATGTGCAAAACCTGTAGCATCTATGTGAACCTTTTCACTAGATTTCTCTAACAACAGGACTAGAACTTCAACTGCTTCTGTTATTTCAACCTGTAAAAGCAAGAAAATGCAACTTTTTAAATAAATGGTAAGATATTTCATTGCTTGTACTTTTATGTATTAATGCAGAATAAAAGAATGACATGCCACTTCCTTACCTTCTTTCCACTCAATAAATCGTAAACTTCAGATAAATTCCACAATCTTATCTGTTTCCCAGGCATTATAGACTCTTCACGAACAATTCCCCTTGCCATTGCTTGAATCAAGTCATGCATTTGAAGTGACATGTCACTAGAGATCGTGATTAATGACTTATCAACTAGAACTCTCATATTTGTATCTGCGAAAAAGTTACAGCTGTCTAGTATCGTGCTAAAAATTCACTGTTTCTCATTGAATAACATGCGATATCAAGTTAGATATTTTCTGATGGAGGTCCTGCCCATCATAACTTACATAACGGCAGCACTAGTTGTATCTGTTCTTTGGTTACCACTTTGTGCTTTCCAGGTCACTAACCCACTGACCACAGTCTGTCATATACAAAATCGTCTATCTAAACACATTTTGAGGGCGAACGAGGGGACTCTGCACACATTCACTCTTTCTTAGAATACTTCTTTGACTTTCTAAAACGAATCTTTTCTTTAAGGCATAGGACAAGGAAGAGCTCAAGTGATCAGATCCTATCTAGAAAGTCCTATGTCAAGGGTTTTCGATACACTTCTGAGGTGATCCGATTGCCATCTGTTGTTTCTTTACCAGTGAAAATATTCATTTCTGGCCCTGGGAGCCTATTCTTGAACGATGTTACAGTTAGTTTCATACTATTGTTGTTAGTTTTGTCATTTTCTTGTAGACTTTTTGTCTTAATAGTTTTAATCCTTTTGATGTAAGAACTTTAGATTTTTTATTTATTGTCTTTACTGTGTAAATCTAGTTATATGTATTGGTACGTTAAGTTTTGTTCCTTTAATTTCTGTATGCCTTCTAGACGGTTATCCGGATTTGACATTTTACTCGAATTGCCTGGATTGTGACGTTATGTTTTGTTTTTTTGTTTTACTCACCTGTACTCAAGTAATAAATGGTTCGTTGCGTGTTATAGTTAATAATCGTTGTGCTCTTTTACTTTTTTTATGAGTTGGTTATTAGGTTTTATTCTCCTTTTTAGAGTTATGTTTTAATTTTTGTTATGTGAGTTTATTTTTTTTCTGCTCGTTTTTTTTTTCTGTAGTCAGTATTTTTTCATAATTGTTTTATTATTTTCTATTTTTTAGTGCCTTTGTTTTTGATGTAAAAGTTATGTTGTTTTATCGTTGCTTCATGGTTGAGGTTAAGTGAATAAGTTTGTTTGAGCATCAGAATTAGTATCTGTTTAATGTCTTTATAGCTGTTCGTCATTGTTTGTCTCTGGTTGTATTGCTTGTCCGACCCTCCACTCAAAACACTTTCTTAATTATGAAGAAATGGAATAATCGAATTAAATTTTACAGTTTGATGATTTCATCTCTGATTTCCAATCTTACCTAAATATAAGCATGACACTATCACTACGTAATTAACTATTTTTATAACGTTATATCATAACTTAACATTAAACTCCCACCATACTTATATAACGAGTTGTCGTAGCCTATGACTTCTGCTAAACACACAGCGACTAGGGGCTAGATAGGTATGGATCGCCGCCGGATATTAGTGGTGCCCCCTATCATTCGATGCGGGTTCTCAAAACAAATTTTTGATCTTTATTCTAGCATCCAATAAAACAGAAAAAAGAAAAATTATAATACAAGAAAAGAAGAACAAGTATGCAAAAAGAAATAAAATTGCTCGGCGATAGGGCATCAGAGGACAGGGAGGTGCCCGTGTGGGGGGTTGACCCCTTGTGTGTTGACTTACGGATCGGCTAATTTCTTTCGGTGGACTTGTTGACAATCCTAGACGATTACATATAAACAATTAATATATAAATTACTAATGACTTTTGGTTACCACGCGAAGCTCAGCCGCGCAGTTTTTGATCCCATAAAAGGGAGTATAAATTTATCAATTACTGGAACGCTATCTTGGTCTGTTCTGGAATATATTTTTTGTGATTCGCCAGTAAGATGAGGCCTTCTTTATTGTTTTTGCCCCCCCCCCCCCCCCCCCCCCCCCCCCCCCCCTGCTCCCCCCTCCCGCCCCCCGCCTCTTTGTTTTTCAGTCAGTGTTATGCGAAGTATCTTGCAAGGTTAATTTAATGCGCAATAGAACTGGAAGGGTAGCAATCGCGGACTCGTTGGTAGGGTCGTGCTAGGGGGGGGGGGCGGTCCAAAGGGCGCCCATGCGGCTTCTTTTGGAATCTTCAGGCTTTGGTGTCAATAGGTGGGGTTTATATGAAAATAGATCGATATTATACAAGCGAGTTTCTATATCTTTCGCACCGGTGGCTATACTTTGTTCATCCCGGGCTCGGTCTTGCCTTATTCCTGCTTCCGCTGCCTTGTATACCACAATTCAATCATGGTGTCTTTTCCTTTTATGAACCAAAGCTCGTATAGAATAAGTTACTATAGTGGTGCGTGGGAGTTTACAATTCTGGTATCGATTTTCTGATGTTGTGGGAATTAGTGGGGGGGGGAAGTGGATTTTAAGGTTGTCGTGGTGGGCTGGGTCCAGGGTTGGTGTCTTCGGGTGGGAGTTGGTGGTCGAATGGGGATTTTAGGGGTAATAGTTAGGATTTATTATGCGATGCCAACAAAGGTTTTCACCAACTTGCAAGTATTTTCGTCACCACAAAAAATCTAAACAAAGTCAATTGATACAATTGAATCCTCCCCCACCTCTTCCCCCGGATACCTCCCCCCACAACCCCCCAATAAGACGCCAGTAAGTAAGAGGAAACACTCCCTCTTGAACCGCTTAACTACACTCAAACCCACCCCACCAAAACCCAATCCCCCACAACCCCGCCACACCCCCACCCCCCCCCCCACCCCCCCCCCCCCCCACCCCCCCCCACCCCCACACCTCCCACACCCCGGCTCACCCCCCACCCCCCCCCCCCCCCACTCACCACCCCCCCCCCCCCCCCCCCCACCCAGACCCCACCACCTCCCCCCCCCCACCCTCCCCACCCCCCACACCGCGATGTAAAGTAATATTTATTTCAGTACCCTGAGGATAAGTGTTTACATGAATATTTAGTAGATGCTACAGGTTTTGCACATTTGAAAAAATTGCGGATCCTAAAAATTTATCAAATTGATAAATTTCTTCAAGAATTTGAATTGAAGAACTACAATGTGAAGTTCTCAGGAAGTTTGTATTTTTTGTCGAATGAGCTAAGGTTGTTTTGTTGGCATGGATGCCCTTTCAGGTACTTACCTTCAAATTTCTATCCAGAAAACATTGTTGCCATCGACCTCTCTTACAGCAACATAAAACAACTTTGGACAACACCAAAGGTATTTACTTGTTCATACATGTGTTCGTGTTTGACACCTAGAGATAATAAGAGCTAATCTTTTTTCTATTCATATCAGTGTTTAAGAAGGTTGAAAATAATGAAGCTAAGGTACTGTTGTAACCTAACAACTACCCCTGACTTCTCGGAGATTACAAGTCTTGAAGAGTTAGATCTTGAAGGTTGTGTGAATATGGTTACAGTTCATACATCAATTGGAATGCTCAAGAGACTTGTTGTCTTAAATATGAGAGATTGCAGACGAGCTAGGAGTTTTCCTAGCAAACTGGAAATGGATTGTCTTCGTGTTTTGAATCTATCGGGGTGCCTAAAAGTCGACCAACTCCCTGAAGCATTGGGTCGAATCAAAAGCTTAACGGAGCTTCATGTTGACAGAACTGCCGTTCCAGAACTTCCTTCTTTTGTATCCTCTCTAATAAACCTTGAATCATTGTCATTCGGTGGCCACGAGATGATTCAACCTAGATGGTGGACTTCAATCACTGTTCCTTTTGGTTTACTAAGTAAACAACAACATCCCCCAAGATCAGTTTCATTGGCAGGTTTACATATGTTGAAGTCTCTGAATTTAAGCTACTGCAATTTAGAACAAGTGCCTGAGAGCATTCGAGGCTTATCATGTCTAAAGGAACTAGACTTGCGAGGGAACAATTTTAGTAGCTTGCCTGGAAGTTTGAGTCAACTTTCTCATCTTGAAGATCTTTATGTTGATGGTTGCAAGAAGCTGGAAGTTTTGCCCAAACTTCCACCTAGCTTAAGTGGTATTAGTGCATCTGATTGCACCTCCTTAAGAGAAATGTCGGGATCATCTAAAGACCCATTCAAGCATTGGTACAGTAATTTCAAAAATTGTCCAAAGGTGTTTAAGAATGTTACCATTGATAGCGAGGGGTGTATATCGAAGAGTGGGTGTCTTGACTCATCTATAACTTCCCAAGGCTTTATTCACCAGCTTTTTGCTTTCCTTGGGTGTACGGGTTTGCAGACTAATAAATGTGAATTCTTCTTGCAATACAATGAGTATTCTAGTTTAGATATAGTATATCATGGGAATAGCATGCCAGAGTGGTTTACAAATAGAAGTAGGGAAAATCAAGTAAAGGTTGAATTACCATCAGATTGGTGTTATGATAAGAACTTTAGGGGATTTGGAACTTGTATTGTTTTCAAGTGCAAAAAGCCTTTCAACATATTTAAAGAAGGGTACTCTGTAAAGAACTTTGATGGATCTTCTATGATCCTAGTAGATTACCTTCCAGAGAAATGGAAGGAGTTTTCGGAGGAGTTATACGTGATATGGTTGCATTATACGAACAGTACATGGAAATGGAAGGAAGCAAAGAATTATGTTACATTTAGTTTCTTTGAAGGAAGCAAAGATGTTGAGGTGAAGGAGTCTGGAGTAAGAGTAATTTGTGATGAAGATATACAACAAGGAGCAGAATCAAGTATGTTCCAAGGCCTCCCAACTCCAACACAACATTGTGGGACGTTAAGCATACATGGGTTCAGTGGTGATTTTTACTGGTCGTGGTAGTCCAATTGAAGACCTTTATTTATAATGTAGCACACACCATGTGTTTGTTGAAATGTGTCTCAGAAGAAATCATTGAATCCTATATTGGCAAACTATATATATTGTTTGCTTGATTATTATGACTTTTTTTAATTAATGATTCTCGCTTCTGCAACCTACCAACGGGTAAGCTTCATCTTTGTAAATTTAAGTTGAAAATAATGATAATGATTTACTTTTTCTGTAATAGACACCCATCACGTGTTTGATGAAAGTGGACAAACTTGTCGCGAATGATAAATGCATTTCCAAATTGCATGTAATTTAAGATATTCTCATTTTATTGGTTAAATATGAAAGTGGACAAGTATTTTGGAAAAAGAGCGTATGTGAAAGGTCATGAGTCATGTATGGATCAAGATCTTAGCTTATGCTGGTACTCACTACAGAGGATTTCACCACGAGCAACAACTTAGGAAAGGGGGCGATTTTTTGATTCATGTTTGGCAACTGATGGCACATTTGGTCATCACCGAGCAGCTCAGGTGTCTCAAGGTCATGCTAGAGCTAGAATTAGTGTCTTGTAATGCACATAACAGTGATATACGCTCCCACATTCTTTCGTTACTTACCGTTAGTTCTGTAGATAAAGATTTTGAATTCATATATTTGTACACTTCTTGATACTATGAACAACAGGCCAGTCTCCAATTCTAGCACAGACAAGCCGATTGGAAAGCAACAGTTTATCGGTGATTCTTGAGAAGAAGATGCTAAATATTCACCACCGCATAGACTAACCATCGCCGAGATTCCCGGTGTCATCAATGACTTTCAAATGGCTGCCAAAAATGCCATAGAAACAGGTTTTGACGGTGTCGAAATTCATGGAGCAAACGGCTACTTAGTTGATCAGTTCATGAAAGATCAACTCAATGACCGGACAGAGCAATATGGCGGAAGTTTACAGGGCGGCCCGTTAGGGCGAGATGATCCCCTAAACCCGCGGCATTCCCTATTAGATCTCATCGGGTTGTCTTTTATGGACGTGATGCTCCACGAAACCCAATTACAAATAATCAATTAAGCATTGGAACATGGAAAATTTCTTTAGAATACGACACAAAACAAGCTTCTATGATCACAATTTGTAATATTACAAATATAAATAGTAACGATAAATTAGAGAACTATATTTTTATTACACATGTACTAACACAGTTTTTTTTGTATACAGATATATGTATATGTGCATCAAAGGCGGGCAGTGATTGTGTGGCCATCACAGCCAGAAACCCGATAAGAATCCCCGTTAAGGCCCCGAAACCCGATAAGCATGCCCCAACCAGTCCCAAAAAGTTCGGGTTTCAGGTTTTCCATGTCGGCTTCGGGTTTTTTTTTGCCATCCCTACATCATTTCTTTTTCAACTCCTAACCTATCAAACAAACAGACCAAAGTGTGGGATGTAGCAACAAATAAAACAGACAAAAGGAACCAATTCTAAACTTCAGTATTCTTAACACCAAAACAGTAGTACAGAAAACATTCATAGAGAGTATATTGCCATAAAGTACAGACCTACATTACCATTGTCTACAAGCATAAGGTTCTCCAAATGACACGCAACAAAATAATGAAACAGGCTCTCAAGGGCTAGGAGAGTAATCACGCTGGACAGGGCTACGGCTTGGATCCCTTGGTGCTCTGGCTCGCTCCCTTGCAGGTGAAATAGACCTATAAAAACTGGTAAACATAGTATAAAGTAAAACAAGCTTAAGTACTTCAAAGAGCAACACTCGGTACATGCTAAAGTTAGTTGTAACACATCCCTGACATGTTGCTTTCTCTTTGGGGAAGGAGAGTACTCACGGCTATTGGATCGTGATCGAGCATAGCGTGGAGGAGGAGACCGAGAGTAGCGTCGAGGTGGAGAGCGCGAATAATGAGGTGGTGGTGACCTCCTGCGATCATTAAACCTGCCGCTGCTGCCTCTGCATCCAGTAGCATATTCAATGCATCAGATAACTAAACTTTTACGCAATACAAAGGGGGTAACTAATATTGCATTTGCAAGCTGATTATCCTCGTGTTACATTTCCATACTTCAGTTACCAAGTTTTGAGCAATTATATGAAGGCATCTGATTCTGATTATCACTTTATGAGTGGCAGATTTCATTTTACTAACCACGAAATAATCAGTTTTTGATAATGAACTTAAGGATATGTTTGGCAAATTATGCCGTAGCTCTGCTAGCAGTTGTTGTTGGCTTAGCATAACACGTTTTGTTTGTTACAGTAATCCTTGTTATTCCATGTGGTGTAATCCTCATGAACACCTAAAACCGACACAAATCTAAATTTTTCTGTAACCAAACACCCGACCATAATGTGAAGACCATATAACAGCTCTACATATGATATTCTTATAACCTTTCCATGTAAAACAGTCGCATTATCTGATTCACATGTCACATTTCAAAAGACTAATTCAAAAAGTGAGTAGTTTTACCTGCGTTTCCTTGTCCACATGTCAGTTGGATTCTTGCGGTTCTCCTCTGCTAAGACAACCGTCTGTCGGCCCTGAAGAACCTGACCATCCATCTGATATTTTGCTTCTGCAGCATCAGCAGGTTCTAGAAACTGAACAAACCCAAATAGCACAACACAATGTTGCCTCTTGTCAAAATATTATACGAAAGAAAAAGTTAACCCTTGTGTATACCTAACCAGCAATAAAATAAAGATGATGATTGTGATGGGTACACAAGCTCACCCACTGTAATAATCGATCCCTTGGTAAATAGATGTCCTTTAGGGGACCAAATTGTCCAAATGGCCTACAAATTCCTTGGTAAATATACGTAACTATTTCACAATATTGTGCATGCATTGAATTATTAAGTTTGGATTAGCATCCATTTTTACATAGCACGCGACACAAGGGAACAATAGGGATTGTAAAAGTAAAAGGCCAGAAATTGTAATGTACTGAATTCATAAACCAAATTAAGTCACAATTTGGACTCCTTCCCCTTCTACCAATTGCTCTTGGAGGAGTGCACGAATGTAGTGGTATGGGACTCGGTGTTTTGATATTAGCCATTGGATCAAAATGATATTAAATGCCACGATTTGCTACCTTGATCTTTAAAGATTCAATAAACATGTTACCTACCGATTATATTTTGACTCATACGGTGTGTTTGTTTAGGATTATATGAGGGCTTATGCCACCTCCCTTGATCAGAGCTTATTTGATTTCGGCTTACATTTCGCGAGCCTTAATTTTCCAGCTTATTTTGAGACTTGTGGGCTTATATAAGTTAATTACGTTATGATAAACTTATATAATCCCATAAAGCCAGAAAATAAGCCAGAAAATTGGGCCTTATGAAATATGGGCCGAAATCAAATAAGCTCATAAGCCCACATATAAGCCGAAACAAACACCCAGATATATGGTCCACACATTTATCACGACAACAAATATATTTGGTCTGTGGGCTTTAGTGTAGTGACACAGCATGTGTTTGATGAAATGTATGAATAGATATCATTGAGTATTATATGGAAAAACTGTTGCTAGTTACAAATCGACTTGGGTTTTAATTTGAGTTTGCAATGTATACTATAAGATTATAAGCCTAGCTGCAGTTTACAGATCTTGAAAAGATTATCAAGCATGCTCGTCGAGACCGACTCCTTGTCTGCCAATTGAGGTATAATCTACAAGTTAATGATATTCGTATTTATATGGTCCAGCTTTGCAGTTCCTCAATAAGCTTGTATTTTTGTTGTATAACTAGTTAGTTGATAACATATATGTTGGGTTTAATCTTGATGGGTCACGGGTCAGCAGGTATGGGTCAGTTTGTGGGCCAAGTTATGTGTGAAGATAAGAGTTGATAGGTACCGAATTGTATGGCAATGGACCAGGAATTTCACACGTTGGTTTTACCAGTTCTTGGTTTACCTATTCTTCAGGAGATCATGGGAGTATACCCACATTTCATATGATGCAAGTTTGTGTGCATAACTTTGTTAGCATGTAGTCTATAAATAGGTAGTAGGTTTCATATTATAAGTGTAATTAGTTTCTCTTTTTAATATACAAAGCATTGCAACCAAAGTTGCTGTTTTGATTGGCGATCAACAAGGTTGGGTAGTCGGGTTGACGGGGCTGATTTCCACAATATATACATTAGTACTTTTAACGCTCGCCAATTGTTAAAAAAAATGCACATGACTAGATGTGGTTTTGTTGTAGAAATTCATTTGAGAAATGAAATGGATTATTATAAACTTTTCGTATTTATGGGAAACTAAAAAGATTATTCTATCCATATTGGCTGTTAGTTTTCTTAAACATTCTTATCTTATCAAAATCACAAACTAT
>BQNB010079853.1:0-30111 GCA_026074375.1 Tanacetum coccineum | reverse complement strand
TTAATGTAATAAAGGAAGTCAAACAGGTAGTCAAGAAAAGAAAAAGAAAAATCCAAAAATATTAGGGATAGTTAGTGTATAAATAGATGAAAAATGGTGAAAACGGGACTTGTTGAAGCTTTTGATTCTTTAGTTCCCCTTGACGAACACTTTGCTACTTTTCAAGGCAGTTATTAGTCGAGGGGGATTGAGATTCTTAGTTTTCATAAATGTTTACTTCATAACATTGCGTGAGGACACGGCAATACTTCGTAAACACATTTTCACTTTCAAAAGTCCATCAAAACTCTCATAACGACTAATAATCGCTTATTGGGCTTTAAGGCCCAATAAAGGTCCATTAAGATATTTATAGGTCCAAAATACGACCCAAGACCAAAAATCAAGGACCATTTACATACATAAGCATATACTAATAAGTAGAAAATAATCCAGACCACAATAAGCCCTCCCATTAAGCCACGACTTAAATGGACTTATTGGGCCGTGAGCCCATATGCTTAAAAATACGTATATTAAGCTTAAAAATAAGCTAGTAAGCTACGTATAGCATTTGGTTACTACCATAAGCTCAAAAATAGTCCACAACATACGCCATAACACAAAAATAATCAAAATCACTTTCTTAGTGATTTTGAGGAAATTTTGTGGCTTATAAGCCCAAAATAAGTCAAGAAATAGCTTAAAAATAAGCCTGAATAAGCTATAAACGCTACTATCAAAAATAAGTTATACAAGCTACTATAAAAAATAAGCTATCTAGCAATATATATTATTCAACAATCACGACCACAACATCAAAACTACAAAAACTCTCTTTTTCCTTTTTACCATACACGAACCAAACACCACCCTTTTATTCATTTCGCTTTCAAAAATCGATTTTCACAACGATCAACTTGTACAACTAACATCTATGCATCAAAATAAACCCAAAAGGACAAATGAAATTTAAATTTGAAAACTTACAAGAAAATCTTCAAATTTGTATTTTTCGACACGAACCGGACAACCCAAACATTTTTTAAATGAATACCCAAATACTCGTATCAACCCGGAATATCACGTTCTTGTTCAAAGTTAGAAAAGTAATAGTAGATTATTGTTGGTGAGGGCGGACGAACACAAGCACACACACTTAAGTGTGTGTTTTATTTATTTTGATAATGAATGGATAATGAGAGCTAGTGGAAGGAATATAATTGTACACCTTAAGACACATTAGCTAAAATTAAGCCTCCATGTCCCCTCTTGACTACCTTGACCGGATATGGCATCCTAGGGGGTGTCAGGTGTTTCTTTTCGTGTCAGAATCACTTAAATACTCGTAAAACTCAACCGTAAAATTTACCCCAAAGTTAATTAGCATTGTTATTCACTTTAAAAATACTTTTCCATTAACCTAGAGTATTTAGAAGACATATTTTCACTTTAAACCCTTTCAAAACTCATATGGACATTAACGGACGTGTCGGACTCGTTTTTTCGGCATTTCTCAAAATTCACGGGTCAAACCACCCGGAATACAAATAACACAATAATACCTTCCAAAAGGGATTATTAATCACAATAAACCACAATTCATCACAATACTCATAAAAATCACCACCGTCAACACGGTATAGAGGACTATAAATGAAATATTCAAAACACAAAAAGGGCAAAGATTACATAAGTGTTTACTCATACTCAAGTAATTGATTATGATTAAAACTTCCTTATTTACGAACTTTAAATATATAAAGATGATAGAATTGTCATACTTGTTTTCTTGGAAGGAAATATGACAAATTAGATTTCAAGAACTCTTTATTAAATGATTACTTAGCGAGGACGATATGTAATCAAATTAAGGTTTTATGAATCCAATATAATCTTTAGAAAGTATAAAAATGCTAGAATCCAAGTATGGATTAAAAGCATGCATCTAATGAGCATAATCTTATGTTTAATTGTTAAATAAATCACTTGTTGGATTTGATTTTTAATTATAAATAAGATATCTCATGAGTACATCTCAAAGCTAGTGGGAGTAAATTTGTTTTTACTTTTCTAAAATAGATTATGTTATTGAACATAATTAGAAACAATTTATTTATCTAAGTAAGATTTTATCTCTTAGATTGAAATAAAGTTTCTTGTAAGTATTTTAGGAGATGAAACATGTAACCTTGGAATAATATGTTTGATACATATGTGGTGAATTAAGTCCGAGTACAATATGAAATATCATTGAGTGAAACTCGAATGATCTATCTCACTTGGTGAGATTGAACACATGAATGGAAACCTTAAGTCCCACTAAAGGATTCATTATGTACATCATATTGTGTATGGGTGATTTGACAACATTGGAATCTAATTGAAAGATATTAGAAGGAACATTCTGATTAATGTTTAAATTAGGAATTCATTCCTAGAATTAATAATGAAGATACTATGGATATACATTGTGGTAATCATAGTAAGATCATTATGATCAACAAACCTTGGGTTTGTATGATATCCAAACATTATTAAAGAAGTGTTCAGAATTTACGGTAGGTTAGCATAGTGTTGTTTGTATACACTAGTGCTGGTTTTAATTGAGATGATACTCAATGTTTGTAGAAGCAAGTTTTCATCTTATATGATAACATTGTTGGCTACATATGCTTGGTTTAAAAGCATAGTTGCATGATACTATATTAAATGAATAAGAATGCTTTACAGTTTCAAAAACTGTTGAGATGATTGTCTTCGTTAGGATGTTTTGTATATCATACATCTTATGGAAAGTAATGTGACTAGACTCATATAAGCAATGCTTATAAGTGAGTGCGCACTTACAAAATAGCAATCATCATATTATTCAAAGAACTTCACTATTCGTGAATTTTTGAAATAAGTATTCTCAAAGTCCCACAAGATCATGACCTAGTTGATTTGTTCATGGAACATATGCCTTACCACTAATTGTGATTATTGTGGATAAGACATTAGTACTTAACTAGGATCATCATGCACTGATCTTATTTGGTATTTGGATAATGAAACTGTAAGCAGTTTTATTAAACAATGAATTGACATATGTGGTATGATCGTTTTCATTTATGCTACTGTGTTCTATATTTGCATGTTTAAATCCTTGAATAAATTTATTTATTCTAAACTATGTCTATTGTCAGTTAACAATATGGGAATATAGTTAAGATAAGACAAATGTGAGTGTTTGGTTGTATTTTGGAGAATATGTAAAGATGATTCTGCCAACTTCACATGTTATTCAATGTGGTTGAATATTGGATACCCCACCTGTGTAGATCACTTTATGGGTCGGCATCATTGGGTGCATTACACACATGGTGAAAGTTATGTTTATCCTTAAACTTGAGATGCAAGAAGGTTTTGCATGTATGGATAGCATTTCTTGATTATAAGTCTACCGCTGGTCTGTCAAAAGGTAGTTATAAGGCCTATTTTCAGAAGTGTTTTGAAATACATGATGAACACTTGTAGTCAAAAATGAATTTGTTCCTCCATATGTTTGGGAGTTAGATACTTATTGGGCCCCTCGTTGGTTTGATCAGATGTGTACGTGGCCGCGTCCATAATGTAGTTAAGATGATTCGTTTTACATTTGGTAATATTGATCAATACAGATGCGAGAAACAGAATTGTTAAACTATGGAATGACTATTGATCCATATCCATATTTAACATGTATCTGAAACAAAAGGATAGGACTAACTGAAACCATTAAAGGCTGAGTTGTTTGCCAAAACTATATACTCGGGTATTTATGGGAGCATTGATGATGTTGCTAGACTATTCATCAATGTTAGTATGGTATATTCTATGACCGTGACATTCGCAAGTGGGAGCTGTTGGTTTGTGCTCATGTCATACTGATATTTATACGGCTAGGAATACGTGAGCTACCGGGTCACACACGTTATACACATAGATATCACTCTGTTGGTATATATATAATAATGTAAACGTATATTTATTATATATGTATTAATACTCGATTAATGTACATAATATATTTATTATGTATATTAATATTCCAACGATTGAATACTAACGGTCGTTAATTAGTTCGTTTACGAATAATTAACTATAAGGCTTTTTAATTAATGGGTAATTAAATGTAATTAACCATAAATATTAGAAAAGTCAAAAAGTCAACACCAAGGGTGTTGTGGATATAGTTCGACCAGATCTAGAAGATCTTAGGGTTAGATTGAGCTTGTGAGCTATCTTTTCCTCCAAGTTATGTATTTTAGGTAAACCCTAAAATCATTTACTATATAAGGAGGATCCTAGAGCTCATAATTCCCATCTCTTCTCCTCCTATTCTCCTAGTAGGATCGAACCAAACAAACCCTTGGGGAAAATTGTTTGAGTTTGACTACATGACGTATTCTTGAGCGTTGGTTCGTGGAACTAGCATTCGGGTGGTATTGTCCGACGTATAGTGTATGAACCGCGTGAAGGTTACTTACTTTAGTAACTTGAAGGGTTTTCGGTTTAGCATGTATTACACACATGCGTGTACTCGAAGAAATCTCTAGCTTTTCACGTAGCTTGGTTGCTATTCGATATGTTTTTTTGTTTATTGTTTATGTTAATTATAAGTGTTATATGAATTAGATCAGTTGCGTAGCTCGTTTAATATTCACGTAATATTAGGGTTTTTAGACCACGATTTCCTACAACGAGTGCCTCTACAAATGACCTAAAAACTATAATATGACACTTATTAGACTCTCAACGATATGCTCGAACTCGATGATGAAAATACTAAGCCAAATATATACTAGTTACGTCGTGAAATCACGCTTTATTCATAAAAACACAAATACTCTATTATGTCTAAATTTTAAGGCCGATACGGGCAACTGTTTTGCCATATTAAACTCAACCAATGACCAAGGCTTAAAATATATCATTACTAAGTATCTTAGGTATCACCTAGAATTTTCCCAAAATTTATTAAAGACTTTTACCCGACCTTTTATCCCCGATACCAAAAACAGCCAAATCTGGGCATACAAAAGTATTTTAATGAGCAGAGGGTGTAAACCAAAGTTTTATAGTTAGGGGCAATGAGAAATTTTAAATAATATATAGGAGTACTTCCCATATCCGTTTCAAGTATAGATTTTCTAAGGTTCATGATTTATAGATCAAATACCACAAGAGTTTCAAAATAGTTTTTCGGACATATTTGACACTTTACACCATTTTGCAGATTTCACTAACCAAACTACCTCAACTTTTTACAAATCTTGCATTTCTAAAAACTAGACTCAAAGTAGATGAGTTTAGACTCAATAATCATGTTCATTGACCCATTTTTCATCAAGATATACCCCAAACAATATGACCTATAAGAAATAAAAGTGGGTTGTTTGACTTTTTCTTTGACTAAAACAAGTTCAATCACCACCCAATCATGCAAAAACGACCCAAACAACTCCCACAATCGTTTTATATTAGTCTTAGCACCATTTTCATCCAAAAACCTCAGTGGTAAAATAGATATAAAAGTCACTATATGCATGAACTTGAAAGTATAACAAAACTCTAGAAATCAAGATCTTTAGCTCGTTTTTCTTGAACCAATCTTTAGACCAAAACTAAGAATTAACTAACCAAAGTTTTTATACATTATTATGACTCTAAAAAGAATGTTTTATCATAATATTTCCTAATATAAAATGATTATATAAAAACTTGTATAAATCATAAGAAAACTTCATTTGTAAAAGTGTTTTGGTGCAAGAATGATATTAGACTCTTGTACCCTTAATTTATACCTTGAAAATAGCTCTCCAAAAACTTTGATGATGGTGTTATGGTGGTGTGGTACAAAAAACAAGGAGGAAAGAAGGTGAGTGTGTGTTTTGTTATTGCCAAAAATGAAAGAAATGATGGAGGTTTAGGTGTTTAGCATGCAAAGAGTGAATAACATGTGTCCTTAAGATGGTTTAAGAGATGCACTCATGGGATAAGTGTCCCATGGGGTGTGTCATTTTTATATTTTTGGTAAAAACAAGTTATGTGTATGTATTCTTATGGTTAAGGTGCAACGGTGGTGCATACTTTAGCTAAAAACGTAAAACGTGCAAAGTTTACATAAACACGAAAAATAAAAGTATGACATAAAAATATATATGTAAGATGATCAAAGTACATAAAACATGTAGACTAGACATAGTCTAGCGTTGGGTATATATTTAATGTACGTATTACGACGTACGCGGAATAACCTATCCGGTTACGCGTAAAAGTTAATTTACGCGAAATTAAAATAAATAGTAAAAGTACAAGGTAAAATAATGACCCAAAAATTAAAATTAAAATAAATAGTAAAAATACGAGGTTAAATAATGACCTAAAAAATACGAATTGTTACAGTCTCCCCACGCTAAAGGAATTTCGCGCCGAAATTCAGTCGACCCTATTGCGAGGAAGTGCATATCTAATAGCCTAATAGCAATAAGTGTATAGAAATATCTCAATCACATGAGCCTTATGCATCCTCGGGGAAACTCATCAAAAACCTTGAGATGTGTAACAACTAGAACCTAACTTAATTTCGCAACTCCTTAAACAAGAATTGTCTTGAAATTAAGTTATGAATTGTTACACGTCTCAATGTTTTTGAAAAATTGGCTCGACTTTGGGAATTATTCACAAATTAATATAAAAAGCATACATTAAGAATCCACACAACAGGATCCATGCGCGGGGCGCTACTTCCCCAAATATTATTGGACGCTACTTCCGAAATTATACTATTTACCCATGATCCAAATGCAACCAATAAGACCCAAGAGCAGGGCACTACTTTCCTAAATAGTATTGGGCGCTACTTCCCAAATTGTACTATTCATCCAAGGTTCAAATGCAACCAATAAGACACATATACTCACAAATCAATTTCAATCAAAACTATATAAAGGCATTTAAGAGTGCATTAAGATATGCAAGTAAGCCTTATGCATCAGAATAGTTTTGTAAATGGCCTTCCAACAAGTCGATACGATTGTTAGGATGCATCAAAATAACCTCCAACCACAGTATTGAGATGTATCCAAAATAGGCTTTAAACAAGTTGACAACCAACTGGAGCTTAACTCCTTGTTGGAGCTAAAACTGTTGGCTTAATAGTAATATAAAAATCATAGTCATGTAGGAATTATGGTCTTATAGAAATCGACCACTAATACATATAAGGTCGTCTAAAGAAGTAAAGTGATTATCCTAGCTTAAAGTGTCTGAAAAGGAAACCTTTGATTCTTTCTAGGATTGTTGAGTTCTTTCCAATAAAGTCTCGGATAATGTCAAGTTGTGTCAATTGTCTATCTCTTATCTCTGACTAATAAAGTGGTGAACGGAATGAAATGCCCATACAAGGCTTCACATGGAACCCCTTTAGTGCTAGTCATGTAGAGAATGTATAGGAGAACTCAACTAAGGTAAACGATTGTCTCAATCTTTGATAACTTGTGTCACACGTGCCTGAAGCATGTCTTCTAAGGTCTAATTTATCCGCTCAATCTGTTTGTTAGTTTTAAAGTTGGTAGGCAGTGCTCAATTTAATTGTATATCTAAGTATTTTTGGAGTGTTTACCAACATCGCGACGTGAGTGACTACTCCAATATTAAATGATGTATGTGAGCACTTTATGACATAAAAAGGTTTCATAGATGTAGGTTAGGGCAAGTCTTTTCGTCTCCTAAATTTCATGAATAGGATTGAAACACACATATGATATTAATCAAGCCAATGCTACTTCAATCGAGTTGTGTCCTTTTTGCGACTCGAGGATATTTGGTTATAAAGTCCTCACACACTTATACTAAATTCCTATAGGGATTTTTAGGTTGTTGTAACGTTTTGGTTGGCTTAAGGTATTTGGCCTTAACTCTCAAGCAAGTCAAGCACGATCCATCACACATGGCGATATCCTTCTACATTCTTGACTGCCGATAGTATTCCTTTGTATCCTTGTACATCTTATCAGCCCTGAGAGGACCGAAATCTAGATCCCTGGACTGCCTCCATAATAACTTAACTCAGATCGCTAGTTCTTGGGGCTCAAGCTCTTCCGTCAAATTGTCGATCTCCATCAGGTCAAATTTTGAATCACATCATTCGAGCCTTGCCCTTCCTATCATCTATTAATGTTAATAGAAACAAGAATTGTATAATTATTAATTATATTAATATATGATTTGACGAATTGAAATACATACACCCAACGGTTCGACATCTCTACCTTTAGATTTGTTCATGAAATCGTCCCCTAACTAATTACAAGCGAGCAGCTTTTTCTAATTAATCCCGGTAATTAATGTAATTAACCCTAAATCAATTAGAAAAGTGCTCAAACAAGGACACCGTCCAAGGAGGTGTTGGACTTTGTTCGATCCGGTTAGGAGGCTCCCAAGGGGGTTTTTGGTTTGGGTTTGAGCTATTTTTTCCTACAAGGAAATGTAATTTTAGGTCAACCATAAATCCATCCTCATATAGGAGGCATCCTGACGCTCACTGTGATCATCCTTGTTTCTTCTCCACAATGGTTCGATCAAACACACACAACCCATAGGGTTTTTTTTTTGTATGATCTTAATGGTGTCACATATTCTTGTCAAGAACTAACATTCGGGTGATACTGGTTTGACGTGTATTGTATGAAACTTAGTGGAGGTTTACTACTTTAGAAACTAAATTAGTTTCTGGTAAAGCACGTTTATTACACACTTCGTGTTCAACTTCAAGATACCCTCGTTCGTCACTAGCTTTTATGGCTAACGGTATGTTTTTCTTATTTAAGTTTTATGAGTGTTTAATAATATATCTATAATGAATCGATTCGCTGTGTAGCCTCGTAGAATATCATGTATAATATTATTTGTTATTAGATAATAATTTCCAACAAATACAACACAAAACAATACCATTTTTGGTTCTAGTATTACAATGTGCTAATTATAATGGTTCATGCATTATCAGCCAACTCTTAGCTACTCTCTTACACACTCTAACAACAAGCAACAAACCCATACACTCTTACACAGATCCCACGCCCCCTTCACTTCCTAAATGATTATGTACCTTTTGTCATAGATATTTTGCTTAGCTAGTGGTAACACCTTTCTATAATTCATACACACACGCATCTATACTTCTCATTTCATCATAAAACAAATCCCTCTTTCTATCTACAAACCCAACCGGTCACCACCAAGAACCACCATAACTTGGAGTTTTTGATTTTTAGCAAGGATATTTTAAGGTGTTTTAAAGGTATAAGTAGTTATCAAACATTAGGGATATGATTTTGCATTATTTTTGTGTTACCTCGATCACACCATCTTTATACAAGATCAACTATTTCTCCTTCGATACAATTAATTTGGTTTACTTCACAATGAACACATATAAGTTCATATTATATCACCATTTAAGTTATTTTGTATTATACAAGTTTTACATGAAAACTAATATTATGTATAAACAAAAAATTCTTACACATGATGCACAATAATTTACAAACATGTTGGACCAAAAAGTATTATTTTGGTACATTACATGGAATAGTTAATTTTATAAACTAGGTGTTAAATAATTTTTTCATAAACCTAATTTAATATAGTTTTTAAATTTATTTTTGTCATGAATATTTTATTATATATTAAGATGAGATGGAATGGGACTAGGTTAGTCGGATGTTAGTATGATATACATCGTGACAGTTTAAGTGGGTTAATTTAGAGGTATGTTTATATATAATGGTGTAAAAATTTCAAGTATTAAGGTTTATATAAACCCTTGTTTACAACCGACCTAAGACGACGTGACATAGATTTTTTGACAAGTTAAAACCTAAAATAAGATAATAAAACTCCTTAACACGATTTCGTGGACATAAAGACATGTGAAAAACGGACTAAAACGACAAAAGATATGAATTTTTAAAAGTTACCCGGCAACTTAAAAAATTGTTGACAGCTTTTGGTCACCAACAAAACACCTCTCTAACCTCTCCCTACCACAACCATCTTTATGCGCCCCACTACTCGCTCGCGCGCGCGCGTCTGCGCAATTCCTCCTTATCATCTGCTAGAGCCATACTCTCCGCCGCGTCTCCACCCTGCTCACCACCCCTACACATCACTACCCTCACGCTCACGTCTTCTCTCCGCGCGGAACACAAATACCTTCGGTAACCGAAACACAGAGCGACGCTCACTCCCTTTTCTGCGAGAAATGCCGCAAAATGTTGTAAAACTGCTCAATTACTAGTCTCTTACCCATCATCCTCACCTCTCCTCTAACCACTCATCAACCCTCTCATTTCTTAATAAAAACATCTCTCTCCCATGCACCACACTCTTCTTTAATCTACTTACTCCCAATGCGCGACTCCATGTTCTTGACATGATAGTAAAACAGTGTTTTTGTACGTTTTCGGTCCGTTTGGACTACACTCCTCATACAAACCAACCTTTGCCACACACAAATAATATAGCAAGCACTTATATAATATAATACGCTTTTTTTTATAAATAATATTTTATAAATTAACTAAACTAAATATAAATTGGAATTGTCCAAAAAGTCTATAACTAACAGTAGCGTACAAATTCAACCGAAATGCATTATTTGCATAAAATCACTCGAGTACACAACTCGTACACATCACACCTCCGTTCAACAAACCAACACAATCAGAGTGGAAGACTCATCTCCACAAAGATACAACAATCATAGTGCCCACTTGATCTCTCTGTATCTTTCATCTCGCTCTGCTTACACAGACTCTCTAAACCATCGCGCGCGAAGACACCCTCACTACCCTCTTCAAATACAGATACTGGCATACTCGGTCCTTATATCGAGCACCGACATCCTCATAGTCTCGCATTCTCTCTCCTTTCTCTAGAACAACTACAATTCGGAATCACTCTCAACACAGCTGAGAGCGGTTTCATAACCACACTTAGCATCGACTCCTTATAGTTAAACCAACACTTACACCAACTACCTCGACATGCGCCTTCATATAATCACATCACATCCTTCTCACACATTAATTACATTTGGAACCACAACGATACTCTACACACAACAACAACTCCCAGTCTTCTCCTCACGAGCCCTAATCAGACAACTCACAGTACGCACCGACGACATAACCCCACTAATCACCCGGCTACCACACATACTAATGATCATTAGTCTCTCTTACTTCTCTAACCTATGCGCGGCATGTCACCAGTACTCCGTATGTGATTCTAATACCCAAAACTAATCCTCATAATTGAGAGTGACATCCCCTTTTGGGTCAACTCATATCCTACTAACTAGCTCCTCTCCGGAACCCGACCGAGCACCACACCTCGCTACATGTATCCACCCAACTACTCACTCCAATCTCTCCTGAGAAGAGCCGGATAGCTTGCAGCGCGGAGTCGATTACAGACACCTATCTACACGGTACACTTCTCTCAGTGCATAAAACTATTCCTAGCTCACACATACAACACTACACTTAGTTCCGCAGCGACTAGCACTCATCACTGATCAAACTACGACAGCTACTACGGGCAATCATAATTACATTTTGTGATTTTGTATGTGTTACATTATTTCACACATTGAACTTTTCCGGTTCTACATTTATACTTACATAAACATATGAATTCACCAACTTTATGTTACGTTTTAAACATGTTTCGTCAGGTCAATAACTACATGTTATTTGGGATAGCATTTTGGAGCATCATATTTGAGTCACTTTTTTGCAGTCTCATATCATGAAGGATTTACTGCATTACTTTTAAACATTTGGTTATATATTAAAATCTTTACGTTTTCATATTAGTGAACTCTTAAAGCATTGTGCTTTTGTACAAACTTTGAATTTAAATCGAATGTTATCTTTCAAATGACTCATATAGAGGTCATCTTTATCTAACTGTGCTTAGTATTATGAAGTAAATCTCCACACCATTTTTGTTTTTTCTATAACTCTAACGGATTCCCCCACCCCTGGTTACCAATTCCTTCCACATATTTTTGTGGGTAGTTTACCAGATTGTATCAGAGCCCAATAGGGGGGCGGGCGGGGAGTAATAATAGAACTAGGTTGCATATCCTACTAGACTATAACCGTTTTTCACAAACATTGCATCACAAAAACTTTTTCATGTGTGCATACACACTATTTAGCTTACACATGGCTTACATGATTTTTATATGCAAGCTTACTTATCTTCGTATATTTTCACACTGTCTTAGTATTATACTTATATAAACCTTTGTTGTCACATCAATCATGTCTCGTCTTCTCTCATGCTACCGTTTATGTAAAATCCCCATATCCAATGACGAAGATTTACCCATCATAGGGTATCCCCACCCACCATTCCTCCCCAACCCCTCTACTCCATACGATGCTTACGAGTCACTAGACCCAGCACACGCACACCCCTGATGTCTCAACACTCCTACCTCAAACAGTTCAAATGTCACTACCTACCTCACAACCCACGTCACGTGGGCACCTATTCTATACAACAAACATCCAGTATTCACACAACAGAAACTTCTCTCGATTTTACATACATCAACTAAGAAGTAAACAGCATTACACAGGCGATACACGACACACCCCTACTAGCAACTTACACATAATAAAATAAATCCACCACACGCACAGTTCTAAACGGAAATAAAATCCATAACAAATCGACTCTCAGTCGTGTAATGCTACACTACTGTCCTATGGTAGGGCCTCTATTTATATTCTCTGAATTCACTTCAGACTCACCCTATTTACTTAGCACTCGCTATAATATGCAATATACCACAGACTACACTACACTTGGTAATGTAGTGGTCTGATTTGGTAATATTGCGAGCAGGCTATGCGTACTCTCATGACACTACACATATGGGAAGTCCTTAATCTGACTAGTGTTATTATTTTTTCTGATTTTTCGATGTGTTTTATCTTTTATTACAATAACGCTATTCCCAACGTAATACAATTGCTTTAAGGCCTGATTTGTTTGTACAATATAGTAGATTGATAAGTATTTCAGACCAATTCTGGATACAATCAGATAATCATACACACACATTAACTGTCTGTAGTTTTTCACGACACAAATCTTGTAGACATTATTATTAGACGTGGATATCATTGGACATACTATGAGGCACACTCAAATAATTCTCATTTTGGAGTGATGTGAGTTGAGTTGGTGTCATGGAATGCGTCAAGAAATCAGGATACAAACATCTTCAGCTAAACAGTCAATTTGGAATACAATTAGTGCTTTTAGATGGAGAGACACACACCACACACACACACACACATAAATTTTATTCTTGAATTATGACACTAGACAACATAGGACTGAGTTGAGTGGATTGAATGTTTAAAAGTATTTGATTTTATTTGATGTGTGGGAATTGTAAGTTTTGTTGTAAATATTTTTTTAGGTATAATTAGGTGGGGTGGGTTTTAGGATTGGGTGGAGGTGTGGTTGTAGTGAGATAGGTTTGTATGGGGTAGGGGGATTGTAGTTGTTTTGGTGGAGTGTGGTGGTAGCGCGTTAGGTAACTCTATACGCGAGATCTTCGAATAGTCTATCTCGAAACTATAATAGTAGTCAACAGAGGATGGGTGTGGTATGTACTGGGACTCTGATAACGACATTTGGTATGGAGGCATAAACATGGAGTATAAGAGATGTTGAAGGTTTTCAAGCATAAGACTTACGAGGGTGTACTTCAACGATCTGTTCAACTCTAGGACTGAACAGACACTTTTTTGGGTGTAACATCATCAAGAGTGGGACAAATTAGTCGATAACTCACCAAATGCGACAATACAAACAATTAAACATTATTAGCGGTTTTTGATGGATCAGACTGCGATCTAGTAACATCAATCGTAACGGATGGGGAGACAATAAACGCTTACTATGACGGCGATCTTCACTGGTTTGAAGTTCAACATGGTACTTAAATAGTAGTTAATACCTGGCACAATGTAGGAGGGGGTTCTTGGATGGAGGACACAGTATTGGTGGGAGTTAGAGCCACACACGACTACAAACGTGATCACTCTCATCGTTTTATACACAATAAGATATCGCTTCACTATGATTGTTGTTGTATATAACGAAAGGGTTGACTCTGGGGACCGGATTTTTTGATCTCTTAGGCATGTCTATTGGTTAGCACCATAGATAAGGCGCGGCCGCGTTGGTGGATGTGAGGGTAGAGTGTGGGATGGGGGTTTTGGTGGTGTTGAGGGGGTGTAGAAGGGGGGTGTGTTTTGTGGAGAGATAATAGTGGGGGGTGTGTGGTAGGGGGAGGAGGGTTGTCATCACTCTCATAGAGTGGATGGGTGATGTATATCAATAAAGGGGATAGGGGAGAGTTGCGGAAATTGTTAAATTTACGGGGTAGGTGCTGGGTGGTCACTTGCAGTCTGTTTGGAGGTCACTTGGGTGACACGTTACTCTTACAATCAGGGGCACGTGAGGAGGAGGGTTGCGTTAGTGGTTACAGGGGACATGGGGGGGACACAGCCGGGTGTGGAACACTTCTCAGGTGTACAAAAATGTGGGGGGGTGTGTTGGACATTGACTGTGCTATAGTAATGTGGGAGCTGGTCTGAGAGCAACGACGTGTTTATTTTTATATAGGTTATTCGACATAACAGTAACTTTTGGTCTTATCTATGTGAGTGCAGATTTGGATTGATCTATTAATGGGGTCGTGAGTGATATAGAATAACAAAAACACACATAGCAGAATGGTAGAGGGAGTAATGTGTAGGAGTACATCTGCTGGATAAACACAAAGAAATGACTGTCTCAGAAAGGGTGAGATCTGTAGACATACACACTGAATTCTGTATATATTGGGGGAGGAGAAATCTACACTTGAAGCAACACCATAGTTCTTACACATTGTTGTATCTGGATAGGTGGTTTGGAATTGATTAGTTATTGGTTGTTTTAGATGTGATGGGATTTGGACTATTTTAGAATTCGATTTTGTCATACAATATAATTTGGGATTTGGGACACAACACATTCTAGTTTGGGTCAACACTATTCTCAGTTGGGTGATATATTTGAATTACTTTATGATGTGGTGGGGTTTCAACACTAGTTTAGAATAATTATAAGTGGGAGATGTGTGTAATGAAGCGATTTGTGATCAGCTCTACGTGTTGATTTGAGTTCTCTCAGTGTTGTTCGACACAGTATGTGTGTGGTTTTTGTTTTACATGCACACAGACGGTTAGGTTTATTTATCATAACGTAACAGATGTAACGATACATTTTAGAGATCTCACTTAAGTTAGAAACTACACCAAAGCGATTAGATTGATCGCGCAATGATGTATGATTACGGATTCTTGTAGCATCTAAAGATCTCATAGACGTATGAGAGTGCGACCATCAGAACGAACAGAACAACACAGTCACTCCAGTAAGTATAACGTTGGGTCTTCACTTACATGAGTACACACGAGTTCACACACACACACACACATCACTCTTGCACAGCTGTGTGTGGGGAAGGGGGTGGATATTTTGCGTTTGTGTCTGAGGAAAAACACACAAGCGAGTGGGGAATTATTCTGTGGTAATTGGGGAGGACTGAGGTCTGGGCATACATGTGGTCTCTTTTGGAGACGATTTATGTAGGAAAATGGGAGGGTTCTAACTATAATAATATAATTCTTTCTTCTTAAATCTATATTAAATTATTTTCAGGTGGAGGGTGAAATTCTATAAGAGCGGTGACGGTAGAGTCGTATCAATATCAATACAACGCGCGACAGGATTGACTGATCATATCTTACAGGTTAGGAAGAACACTCTCTCTTTCATAGGTATATAATGGTCTCATGAGGCAAGCTGTCAAGATGGATATTGCATTCATCATCAGCTTGGGGCGCGAGAGTGGACAGTCTTAATATTAAAAACCTATGTGAGATTAATTTTGATTAATAATTAAATATGGGATTAAAATCTCTTCACATAAAAGTACTGTGGATTACACCAATAGTGGGGGTAACTATTAAAACTATGGTATACAACAAAGATCTGGTTGTTACCATCTCATACGGTGTGTGAGCAAGGACAGTGGGGGTATAAACTAAGGTTTTATACAATTACAAGACGAGTGTGTGAGAACAACACAAGGAAGTATCTAGCGAAGTACAGCATGTCTCTATAAAAAGATTGTATGGGAAGGTATGGGAGAATGACATAGTTGATACACCATTGCGTGGTCACAGATGATATCAGTCTTCAAGTTGTGTGGAGCGAATGGCGAGTTGTGCTGTGTGAGTGATGAGCGTCGTTGTATTGAGGGTGAGGGCTAGAATGGGTCTTTTTGGAGGTTGGTAAATTGGTTACTATTCTTTGTTTAGTATGAATATGTTTTAAGGTACATTTTTTTTTGTATAGTTATTTGTTGTGGGTATTGGTTGGCTGTATTAGTTGGAGTTTTCTGGATATGAGGGCTTGTGGAATTATCATTTGGGTGTAATGTCTAGTTTTGTGAGTTGGCAGGGTTATGTGGTTGTAGTAAAGAAGTATCAAGATGATTTCTTAGTATATGGGGGAGGGTATCTTATATCTTTTGATCTCTCTCTTATGGGGTAATAGTTTTGGTGGGGAGGTGGAATGCTATTGAGTGAGTATTTTATGTGGAGGCGGTTGTGTGTAAGAGTGAGATGTTGATGATGTAGAGCGGTACTTCATTATACTCTGTTATAAAAATAATTATTAATTTTTAGTTATATATTGGAGGTTAATTATAATTGTGGGTATATGGGATTGTGGGTAATGTTAGGTTATTAGATATATAGGAGTTTTGATATTTAATTTTGAGGTAAGTTAGGGTGTTAAGTTTAGGTTGAGGGGTTGAATGTTGAGGGTAGGTTTAAGGTGATTATTTTGATATAGAGTGGTATAGTTATGTTAAAAATTGGATAGTGATATTATATTTAAGTGTAGGGGGGTGGGATAAGGGTTAGAGGTTTGGGGGGGGTGTTTTTGGTGAGGGGGTTTTAGTGGGTGGGAGGGGGGGGGGGGGGCATGGTGGGAGTTGGGTGGGGTTTGGTCGGGAGGTGTGTTATGAAATATTTTGGTGATAGGTTGATTAATAGGTGTGGTGTTGTGGTAGTAGGGGTGGGATGGGTTTTTGGGGGAGGTGTGAATGATGTTTGGTTAGTTTATGTATGTTAATATTGGTTTTATTGAGATAGATAAGAGTGATTGGAAATGATAGTGATGGGGGTGGGATTGTTTTATTATGTTATGGGATTGGATTGGTGGGTGTGTGAATGGGGTGATGTGTAGTGTGGTGGTTTGGTGGGGATAGTATTTTATTATTTTGTTATATTAAGGGTAGGGGTGGAGTTTAAAGTTGTTTGGGTTTGTTTATGTGTTGTTATTGGGTATTTGGATTTATTGATGTGGATTGGTGTATGTGATGATGTGGGGTTGATTTGTGGAAAATAATTTTGTTGGGTATTGGAGAGTTTGATATTGTTATTGGGATTTGTTGGATGGGTATGGAATTTAGTCGAAGGTAGGTAATAATGGTAGTAGTTTTGGATTTAATAAGATTTGTTATAGTGTCGCTTTGAGGTGTTTTTTATAGTGTATATTTTTAAGTTTAAAGTTAGATGGTTGAAGGTTGAGTTTTACATACATAAAGTTTATTTTAAAGTTTTAAAGTTGGGATTTGGAGGTTAAATGTATTTATTAGTCTTAACAGTTTTAAGGTTATTTGGAAGCGTTTAAGGGTCTGAGGCTTTCACAAATTTTGGAAGTTGAATAATATGGTTTAAGTTTAAAGTTTTAGGGAAAGTTTAATTTTAAGTTAGGATTTTAGTTTAATATTTTAAAAGTTGGTAGGGAATTATAAAGTATATTTTTTTAAAGGTTGAGGTGTGGGGTAAGTGGTTGTTTAATTAATGATAAATGATGATAATGGTTATATAATTAGTATTAAAGAGAATGTGATGATGTGTTGATAATGTTTTAATGAGAGGGGGTATTGATTGAGTGTGATATAAGGGGGGGGAGATTGTGGATAAGGGAGAATATTTGATAAAGTTTATTAATGAATAAGGGATTTAAGTATAAATATGATAAAGTGAAGTTGTATATGAAATTGATGAATTGGACTTGTATGGATTATAGAATTGAAGTGAATTGTAGTTTTATGTGAGAGAAATCTGGATTTAGTAAAGTGATTTTGGAGAAATGGGTTGTGTAGATGTTTTGTGAGGCCCAAGCCATTGTGGGCTTGAGGTCATTAGATCTAGGGTTTAGTAGCTTATTCCCAAAGCTATGTTCTATTATAAATAGACATGCTTTGTTATGTAATAAATCAATCCAATCAATATCCAATTTCCTATTAATCTTCATGGTAATCAGAGCTCTAGTTAAGATCCACCAATAAAAAATTGCTACCTTCAGTCATCGGCTACTTGCGGTATGATCCGAGGGATCTCGCCTTTTTTTCTACGTTTAATTGTTTTTATTAATTAGGACCTTTCTACTCATTTACGGAGACACTCTCAACAGGCATTAAAAACACCCAACACCACACTAGCCGTCAAACGTCGCCCACATATTTTATCTTTACAAGTTTATAACCGCACACCAGACTAACGCACATCACTCACTTTATCTGCTAATTCTCACATCTGATCCTCCTATTTTATCTCGTTGTCAGCGAGAACGACAAGTCCATGGACTGTTGAGCCCAACACAGCAATCTGTACCAAACCAATATATGCCTGCTCCCCTCCTACAACAGACAAAACATCCATAGACCAACATCGAACGTACAAAAAATCTAGAATCATGACCCTCACAGATACGTCATGACAAAATTGCGTAGATGCGCGAAAACTCGCCGCAGATGTAAATATATACAATTATTTGTCAGAAATGACAAAACAAATATCTCTCCATCGACAAACACTACAGACAACACAAGACAGAACACAAGCAAGAACATTAATAAACGAGGATCTTTTCACAACCAATCATAATCACATCCTGTTTTAGCGTCCGTATCGCAAATACCCCCCTTCAACAACTAGCGGAGAGAATAATGTTAGACGCATAAAATTGATTGAGCGGCTCCACAGCCCATTCCAACGGCGATCCAAATGCTAGTGTCCCCACTTCAGATCTCAACAGACGCGCGTCTATTCTCTTACAGAACGCTTATTACTCACCAGCTCAGGTCTACTTATAAATAAGATATGCTTGTTTAATGGCATAATAAACAAGAATACCCCACCGCCTACCACCAAATACAATCAAATCAAGACTTTCTATACCATCATTGCCTCTCTCACACCCACCTCTTCCCTTTCAACCAACACACAACCACCCCATCAATCCTTCCTATCACATCATCTAATAAAAATGCGAAGCTTCTCCTAAGACTCAATCCACACGGAATTCATACACACAAATAACCGACACATGTCCCCCCTCAGAACACAAACAGCATCCACAGCGTCACAATCTACGCCGCTCTTCCAAAATCTCACTTGCGCACAACAGACCCCCGAGAAGCATCATCACATCTTAGGCGATGAAACAGCAATAAGTCCCAACCATTTTCTAATACAAAACACCCAATTTTCCAATCATATCTCTTCCTAAGATCGAAATTAGGTTCAATCTTTATACGCTGCGTACACCTCTGATTTCTTACAAAAGCACTCTACTCTCTATAACTCATGCGATTCCTAAATGCGCGTACCACCCAAATCCATTATAACCTTATATGTATAACACACAAAGACCTTCCTCTCTCTCACAGAGCATTAAAATCCACTCTTGCGTGCTAAACCTTCACCTTATCTCTCTCAGAGACTCCACCACCGCGAATCACTTAGACACAACCCTAAATGTCTTCAAGGATATAGTTACATTTCTAATCTAACTGAAATTAAAACATTAGAATGAAAACGTATTGCCCTCTCAATATCCACCTCACAACAATCTCAAACAAAAATCCATACTTAATCTAACAATATTATAATCATTTTATTAAGTCTTAAAAAGATTTGAGTTAAAAACCTAGGCGTTTTCATTTTTAAACCCTAAAATGACCCGTTTTGATTTCTAGGTTAACAAATCATATAATCTAAACTTTTGTTACATTAAAACATCTTATTTTAGCTTTTTCTAATAAGATATAACCTGAAAATATCATTTAGAACCTTAAAATAAGCTTGCATGGCTTTTTGGACTTGTTTTGCAAATATATTCCATGCAAGGGGGTAAATATCGTAACTTTCCTAACTAAAGGGGCTGAAATTGTCATTTTCCTAAAGTTAATAACTAAAAGGACCTATTTTACCAAGTTTCAAGTTAAAGGTTTAATACAATATATTCTTTTTATATAAAGATAGCTCCCACCAACTACACAACCTTATCACAACCCTCTCCCAATCTTACAACTCAAAAACGCGGGGAATACTCGTACACTTCACAACCGGAGTTCGCGGGCCCAATCACATTAATTATCGGACCATTCTTCTATCTCGGCACACCACACCACTTATACTTCAAATACTCCTACATCACTCCTCCACACCACTCTACCCCCTCTCAAACAGCAAACCACCTACCATATAAGCTACTAACAAGCATCACCTATCACGCTTTTACAGCAGACACACACCACTCTCAACTCACCCTCATAACGCAGTATACAGCAATACCTCTATGGAGCTTACCCACCTGAACGGCGCACATTTCAATCTTGGTATATACCATTTCACGAAACACCTCTTTCAATCCTACATTTCTCACGATTTAAAGTCCCCGCCCATGGAAAAACCCTCACACCAAACAGTACCACGTGCCACTCACAGCATGACCCTGCACACAACTTACCACTCACACAACGCGACACTATGCCCCATAAAACATCTTCATATCAACACAAGACCTGACACCACATTACACGCAAGATAAGCGTCGATGCCCACACACGCGAAGTTCCTTCTCTCTACACCTCATCTTCCACACTACACCTTACACAACTGTCTCCTCATGCTGCGCATCACACAGCAAAGCCCTCCTAATCTCTAGCCTTAACACAAGGTGGCAGTCTCTAAGTACAACCTCAGCTTTGATAAATTCAGTCGTTCTCGTCATTAACCTCTTCTATTGATCACAATCGAGATGGGCTCCAGTTTAACACACATCTCACGACGAACAACTTAAAACACTTCCACGCTTCTAGAGAAATAGCGTGTGTTGTGTTGGGGGGAAATGTTTGGAGATTTAAAAGTTGTGTTGGTGGGAAGTTAAGTTAAATGAATGGGAATAGTGGAATTATTTTTTTTATGGGTGTTGTTAGGATGACAGTGTTAGAGATTGTCGGGGCGTTGTGATTTAGGAGGGTGGGAGTAGTATCTAGGTTGGGGAGAGAGAGTTTAACTATGCATAGAGTCGTTAGCTTAATCTATTGAACATTTAGTAAAATTGTAGATCTAGGTTTGAGGTATCTTTAAGGTAATGGATACACAAATCAGGATAGAAAACAGAGGCTAACATGTTAGAGGTACATTAAAAGATGGTCTGAGATAATAGGTGGATGTGTTAGATGTGGGGTGTTAGAAATGATCTGAGCACACTCAGAAGAGTTGTTCCATTGTTCTCAAGGTGATCGAGCTACAGTACATGTGTAGTCGGATGATTAGAGGATAATGTCTCTCTAAGGGAGAATCATATCGCTTAGTTCAATAGGGTTTTACAATTACTATCAGTTACTTTCTCATTAAAGGCGGTGGGTATATTCACAACGTATTAAACTTCTATTTCATTATTATAGTTTAATAATTGTTATGTCCACTAGAGTTTTAAGTTTTAAACGTGATAGATTCAAGGCGGCGGTGGAGAGATCTGGGTGTCTAAAAGACATTAATTATGTGAGTTTTATGATTCCAGTTGGTGGGATCAGTTAGAGAGCTTCTGAGAAGTGTCGCATGGAGATACACATGTAATAGCTGAACAACACACACACACACACACACACACAGGGTGTTTGGTGTGTGGTGGGTATGGGAATGTGTGTTTTAGATGTTTTGTTTTGTTGGTGTTATTTTGGGGAATTTTTGGATATTTTGTGGATTTTTATTTGGTGGTGGTAGGGGGTATTAGTTGTTTTTAAAATGTGTATGAGTTAGATGATGTTGTTTTTAGGGGGGGGGTTATGAGGTTGTTTGTGGTGAGTGTGTTTTTATTTAGGGGGTATTTTTAGGGGGGGTGTTTGGGTGTTGTAAGTTTTGTATGTGTAGTTGTTTATTTTAGTGGGTGGAGGGTGTTATTAGTTTTTATTTTGGATTAGTGTTGTTTTTTTTTATGAATTGTTGTGTAGTTATTTTTGGTTGTGTATTGGTATTTTGTGTTTGTTTGGTTGTTAAGATGTTGTTTTTGGTGTGGGTAGTTTGGGGTTTTTGTGGTGTTTTAGTGTTTGTTTTGGGGATAGTTGGGTGTTTTTTGATTTTTTTTATGTTTATGTTTATTTGTTTTGGGTTTGTTTTTTAGTAAAATAGTATATATTTTTATTTTTAGTAAAATGTTTTTTTTTTTAGTAGTTTAGGTGGTGTTTTGGTAAATTTTAGAGTTTTGTTTTGAGGTTTGGATTGGAGATTATGGATGATGTTGTAATTAATTTATAAATATAATGATGTGGTTTTAATAGAAATTTTTAAGATAGATTTGGTTATTTAGTATTATAGAGTTGGTAGTTAGTGTTGTGGATATTGTTATTATATAGATTAATATTAAAAGGTGGTGGAGGAAATGAGAGAGATGAACTTAACTATTCTAGATCCGTTAAAGCGAGTCATGAGAAAGAAACCATTCGTCTTGTTTAAGTTCTTGAAAAAATCATCATGAGTGTGAGTTTACTTAGGAAAATGAAGAAATGATGCGCACTGACTATCCACATTTCTTTTTACGATTTAGTACATTTTCACCTAAGATTCGACTTTAATTTCGGGGACAAAAATTATTTTTTTTAGAGGGGAAGAATTATAATACCCAAAACTATGATAAATTAAAAATAAATAAAGATAATAACTCCCTTAGATACACTTTCATACACGTTTAAAAACAAATAAAACTTAAGTCCAACTACTATTACTTATGCAGGATATTCCTAAAATAAAACTTAAGTCCTTGTCACTTCCTATATGTAAGTAATACATGGCAGAATTATTATTATTATAGTGAACATGTGATATTAGATGTTCAAACACAAAACCTATGTTTAGTTTACTTAGTCTCCTGAATATTCGGTCTCCACCCTTTCTCCCAATCCCGCTTTTGTCGACAAGTTAGTTTAACTCACGCTCCTATATCATCAGCTGTAACACCCCCATTTTTACATATAGCAGCGGAAGCTAATCTGGGGTATTACTTCATAGTACAACAGTCATAATCATAGAAAACGACTCAAAAGAGATGTTTTTTGGAAAATTTAGTTATCATTCAATAATATATCAGAGTTTTACAAAAGGACAGGTCCCAAAATCTAAAAACATAAAGTTTGAATGATAACAGTTTAGCCATCTTCAAGTCTGTGCCACTCCATGCCATAAGTTGCCCAATTACTTAAGATAAACATGCTAAAAAATCAACACAAAGGTTGATGAAATTCATAAGTTTTCAGTTATAATATTGAGTACAAGTATTAATAAGTGGGTTACTTAGTTTATACACCCATAGTTTGTAAATGGTTGAATACAAGTTATCATAAGTAGCAATAATTGCAACGAATGCAATTATCATAGAAAACAGTATTATTGCGTCTAAGCTCATAGCATCAATACGTTAACATGAAAATCACCGTAGTGACATTGGTTGAGAACAAATGTCCTCGTGGAAAGGTAACTTGCCAAGGTTCCATTTAAGTCAAATAAAGTGAAAATGGTACCAAAAGTATAGGCGGTACACCAACAGGAGTCTCGACACACTCCCGATAGATCTATCCACAATATTCGCGTTCACTCGCAATGCAAGTAATTAATGATTACATGATGTGGAATAGTGCACTGGAAGGTACTTATGCAATACAATCTGGGAATAGCATACAGGTGAAAAACACTTGCATTCATGTTTAAGCAAGTACCCCTCGTCAGTTTTATAAAGTATTCAAAGATTTAAAGCGTAGGCTACGAATCACCTTAACAGGTATAAGGAAATCTGATTGATCCCAAAAGTATATGAAATGAAACAACGGCTCCCGACACACAACCTGGGATAAATATGTCAATCTTAGTTTGATTGAATTATGTTTTATGTCATAAAAGCCTTTAATAGTAATATCATAGTCATTAGTAAAACGTTTGAGGAGCCAGTTACACTTTAAATCGTAAATCCAGAAACCAGTCAAAACGTAATACCCAAATGAAACCCCTTCACATGAAGCTCCCTATGTAATGTGATACATTTAAAGTTTTAAGTTTCCTTTAAAAGCAGAAATAATTTATATATATTTTTTATAATTTATATCAAAAAATCATATTTTATAAGTATTGCAAAAATGGCAATATATACCTCCTTGTCTCTAAACTGTTTACAAGTTTAGTCCTTTATATAAAAAGAATATATGTATTAAACCTTTAACTTTGAAACTTGGCAAAATAGGTCCTTATAGTTATAACTTTAGGAAATGACATTTTCAGCCCCTTTAGTTAGAAAGTTACGATATAAACCCCTAGCAATGATATATTTGCAAAAAACAAGACCAAAAAGCCATGCAAGCTTATTAAGGTTCCTAATGAATTATCTTCATGTATAGCTTATTAGAAAAAGCTAAAAAAGATGTTTTAACATGTAACAAAAATTTTAGATTAATGATTTGTTAACCTATAAATCAAAACAGGTCATTTAGGGTTTAAAAATGACAACGCCTAGGGTTTTAACTCAAAACTTTTAAGAGACTTAATAAATGAATTATAATATTGTATAGATAAGCTATTAAGATAGATTATAACAACGTTTACAAGTTTATCTCTATAATTTAAATAAACACCTGACATTAGGTATCTAGTAAATCCCGGTTGGATCAAAAGTGAATAACGAGTGGATTTTAAGCTAAAAGCTTTTAAAAAGAGTATACTTATGATCATTAGGACATTATAAGAGTATTAAAATAGATCACGAGCTTAAAGAACCTGGTTTTGAGCTAAATGATTGAAAACGGGTAGAAATGGGGACTTTTGCTTTCGTACGCCTAAGATAACTTCCTCGGGGCTTCAAGACTTCAACTCTTGGCTTCACTTCTGTTCTTAGGACTTCTTAGAACTTCCTTGATTAGCTTAGAACTCCATTTGAGAGATAGATAGAAGATTGAAGATGTGTGTTTGAAAGGAGAATGGTGAAAGATAATAGAAATTGATATTGATTGGATTGATTTCATTACATAACAAAGCATGTCTATTTATAATAGAACATAGCTTTGGGAATAAGCTATTAAACCCTACATCTAATGGACCTCAAGCCCACAATGGCTTGGGCCAATAATTTATGCGTCTAACACTCCCCCGCAGTTTGAACGGGGTCTTAAGGCAAACCTCTAACAAGGTTTCCCCTCACAAGTTTTTTTATGTTTTTAAAGTTTATGTGACCAAGCCTCCTATGCCATAAGTTGGATTCATCAATTGTGGCCTTAGCAAAGAGGCAAGTTAAACCTTTATTGGGAACAACACTCTTTAGGTCAACACTGTAAATGTTATCCTTTTTTGAAACTCTCAGGAAGACTTGACTTTCATCAAGTAGCTTAAAGTCAGAAGATAAGACAAAACATTCAGTGTCAGTAAAAAGAACATTATTCTTTTTGTCCAAATTTGTGACACACTAAACAAGTTATGCTTAAGCTCCTTACAAAAGTAAACATTATCAAAATTCAATGTTCCTGTTTTGATTTTACCTTTTCCAGAAATTCTACCTTTACCATCTCCAAAGGAAACAAAACCACCATCATAATCTTCATATTCAGTAAGATAGCATTTGTTTCCAGTCATGTGCCTAGAGCAACCAATATTAATAACTCCTTTTTCCTTGTGCTCCTTCTGCCGTGGGTTGCCCTGCACATAAAATAAGAGAATTAGACTCTTTTGGGGATCCAAGCCATTATAGACTTGGATCTGCCTCGTGCATCAATGTAAGAATATTTCTTGAAAGTATTTGATACACTATTGTTTTTGGCTTTCTAAACCCAGCATGCTGAGGCCTTAACAACATTAACTCCTTTTTCCTTATTTTCACTTACTACTGCTCTATCCCTAGCAGTAGTATCTTTTACCCTGACAGTATTAACCTTTTTATTGAAAATATTGTTTTTGTTTGCTGAATACTTGTTAAATGGCTTTGTGACTTGTGAATATCCCTTTTTGTAAGCATTTGATATTGGTCTAGGATGATTCACAGTTGGTTTTGAGACAGCAGTATTAACTGGTCTGACAACAGTATTAACACTTGCACTAGTAGTATTAATTTTGCCAGACCTAGTTAATACTGCTTGTGGAACAAATCTTTTATTAGGGTGAGGGTGAGTCATTTTATTAGCAAAGTTCTTGTGATTCACCCTACTTAAGTTGTTCTACACTGGTCTTACAACCTTTTTATCACACACATAATGAAGATGCTCAAAACAAGCTTTATTAATCATTTTAAAGTCACTTCCTAGTCTTTGGGACATAAGATTGTTCCAGTTTCTTTGGTTCCCTTTAGGACAGTGTTTGTTTTGTTTAGCTGTTTCTACCTTCTCTACTATTTCCTTAGCAGACTTAACAAATTTTATCTTTTCAGAGCTAGGTTTAACAATTTTATCCTCAACATTAGGTATAAATTCTACCTCACTATCATCATTAGAATTCCAATCCTCAATGACTGGAGGTTTAAAGCTGTTCTTCCTAAGAGTTTTAGGTTCTACTGCATCACTATTATTTTTTACATCAGCAGACTCATAATTTGACTTAACTTTCTTAACATTACCTGGTGTAACAACAGTAATAACATCCATATTCTCACTTTCAACTATTTCATCCATAAACGTTAGATCAGGTTTGGAGGGAATGAAGTTCCCTGTATAAGGTGGGGGAACTGCATGATATCCCTTATCAGATTTGGACTTATTATTCTCCTAATTTTCTAACATCTCAGATAAATTCACAAAGCTTTCTATTGCAGGAGAAGCTGCATTATATCCTAGTCCTATTTTAAACTTGTCACATACTTGACTTTCCAGCAAATTGTTCAAAGACTTAGATGAATTTTAAAACTTCTATAATGTTAGTTTTAACTCATCTCTCTCTTTTTCTGCTTTTTTCAACTTCTTTTTATTTTCAACTAAAGCATTATCTCTTAGTTTAACTTCAAGGTTTAAAACATTAATGCTTTTTTCAAACACAACCTCATTTTTCTTATAGTGAGCTAGTATAGCTTCTACTGATTCTGAACCTGCTTTATAAGATACTAAATTAAATTGAGACTTTTTGTAATCTGAAGACAAACTATCATATTGATCTTCGAGAGTAACATAAGCTTTTACACATGATTTAGAACAAGAATCTACCTCAGAATCTGAATTGGAAGAACTTCCTGAAGATGTATATGCCATCAATGCAAAGTTTGTAGGATGCTTTTCTTCAGCTTGGTAGCTCCAATCATATCCTCCAATCCCATCTTGAGCAACCAAGGCATTTTCAGTGGGAGTTTCCACTGTCACGGTTCTTCTACTATTCTCTTTTCCTCTGTTTTCCTGATTTCTAGGAGCTCTACATTCTCTTGTAAAGTGACCATTTTTATGACAATTATAGCACTCCACTTTAGACCTGTCAAATCCAACTCTTTGACCATTTACATCCAACTTCCTGTCTGTCCTCTTGATGAATCTCCTAGCTCTAATTGTCAGCATGGCCATTTCCCATTGTAAATCCATTTCTTCTAGGTCATCAGGATCAATTTGTTCTAGATCCTCTCGTGCAAGTTGAGGAGAATTGGGCTGACTAGCTAGGAAAGCATAGATCACAGCATCACTAAGGTTATTTCCAGATGTAGGATTACTTTGAATATGAGCAGCACTAACTCCATAAGTAGTGTTATTTGCTTCATTTGTGCTGCTGTTATTGTTGTTGTTAGTACTGTTGGAGGACACAAAAGCCACATTTTGTAAATTTTGGCTTGTGTTTGTTGATCCTGTAAGTTCAGGTTCATATATCTTTAAGTTGTTGTACAAGTCATCCAAACTGATGGTCTCTATTTCCTCTTTGTTCCTCCAGATCAAAGCATGAGTCTTCCATTCAGATGGAAGACTTCTCAACAGTTTTAAGTTCATGTCCTCTTGTGTAATAACTTCGCCTTGAATCTCCAACTGACTAATAAGTTTTTGCAACCTATCAAAAGTTTGATCCATTGTTTCTGAACTTGATCCTGCAAAGTTCTCATATTGTTGCTTGAGTAGAGTTCTCTGAACTTTCTTGGATTCCTTGTTTCCTCCATACCTCTTCTCTATGGCTTCCATGAGCAATTTTGCATCTTTATATGAATGGAACTTCAGTTGATCCTTATTTGGGAGTGCCATCAACAGAGTTCCTCTAGCTTTCATCTCATTCCTCCTGTCCTGCTTTTCTTCTGCAGTAGTAGGTTCATATTCCTGCTCAGTTTCTCCAACAGTTCTCTTCAGCACTTTGTTACCATTCAGAATTACTTCCCAGAGGGAGTAATCAGTCATGAGAAAGTATTGTTCTATCCTCATTAACCAGAGATCATATTCCCCTGGGTTGAGGATAGGAAGTCTTGCAGTCAGAGTTGTAGAAGTAGTTCCTGCCTCCATCTTATTATTGAGAAATAGATCTAGTATATATTGTTTGTTTCTTCTTATTCAAAGCTTCACAACAAGCTCTGATACCACTTGTTGATCCCAATGAACAGATCTTAAACTCCTTAGCTTGATGTAAGGTTTAGTATCCTTGGATAAATCCAAAGGTACTAAGACTGAAACTTTGAGTGTATGATATAAACTATGCGGAATATAGTTTATACCACTAAGAAGAACAATAAAACAGTAAAACAATCAAAGATAAACAATTTATCAAACTTTCAGCCTCAATATATTAAATACGAATACTCAAAAGTATTAGGGTTACAAAAACCTTGAAGCTATGATAATGACTCATTTTCGTACATTGAATTCTATACCCTAGGACCTCCTTTTATACACCAAGGAGTCCTACAAGGCTTACAATACTTTCCTAAGTTATCAAGATCTTTTAAACAAATAACTTATACATATCTTTTACAAAAATAACTCAATACTTATCTTCGTAAGTATTCTTGTTCTTCAATTAGTCTTTAATCTCATCTCTGTCAGCATATTCCTTCCAGCAGTAGTAATCACTCAGCAGTGTAACTGAGCACAAGCAGCATTAACTACTTAGAAATTTATTCTAGCAGTACTAACATATACTAGCAGTACTAACTTTTGTACTAGCAGTAGTAACTACTTAGTATATTTTCAGTCTTTATCTCTGAGTAGTCTTAACTTCTATTAGCAGCAGTAACTTTATACTAATAGTACTAATTATACTAATAGTAGTAACTAGCAGTAGTAACTTTTATACCACCAGTACTAACTACTTAGCATAATTTTCATTAGTATTACCAGCAGCACTAAGTTATGCTTGACAGCATTAATATATACCTGAGCAGTAGTAAATCTAAGAATCATTTTGAAGTCTTTTAAACCCAACACTAACCGCTAAACCCTATACCATAAACCCTAAATCCCCATCCCTAACCACTAAACCCTATACCAAAAACCCTAAACCCATAACCACTAGGTATAATATCAAGAGTGATATTGTTGGAACCCAAAATCACTTTCACTTCATTATTGAAACAAGAAATAAGATGAGAGGAATTGGAAGAATTATAGAGAGAAGTTAGAGAGAGAAAGGTAGAGAGAAGAAAAAGATGGATGATTACTTGCAAAATTACAAATGAGAA
>BQNB010079852.1:0-30111 GCA_026074375.1 Tanacetum coccineum | reverse complement strand
ATGAAGTTGGTGGAATAGCCTATTAGACCCGCTCCTGATCTTGAAACTGCTGACCCTGACACTATTGACAAGTACTATGAGTCTGTTAATCTTGAGCAAGAGGTTGCATGTCTTATGCTGTCAAGTATGTCTCCAGACCTACGGAGGACTTTGAAAAAATACAATGCATTTGACATGATGAAAGAACTGGAAACTATGTTCGAAGAGCAGGCTAAACAGGAACGGTTTGAAACAGTCAAAGCATTCTACCCTTGCAAACAGGAGGATGGTCAGTCAGTAAACTCTTATCTCTTAAAGATGAAAAGCTACCTAGACACTTTGGAACGCCTAGGCTATGCAATGCCAAAAGAACTTGGTGTGAGTCTTATTTTGAATTCTCTCAACAAGGACTATGATTATTTCCTTCAAAACAATAATATGCAAAGCATGGGGAAGACACTAGCTGAGTTACATGCTATGCTGAAACTCCATGAGAAAGGTATTACAAAGAAGGCTGAAACCCCCGCGTGTTAGCTATACACGAGGGTAAGATCCAGACTGACAAGAAGAAACCGCAAGGGGTAAAGGGCAAGGCCAAGGGAAAGAATAAGATTACTTATGCTCCCAAGACCAAGATCTCACCACCGCCTAAGAGAGATAATCCGGAAAAGGACTCTATCTACCACCAATGCAAGGAGGTTGGTCACTGGAGGAGGAATTGTCTGTCCTACCATGCTGAGTTGAAGAAGAGAAAGAATGCTAGCATGGCTAGTACTTTAGATATCTTCACTATAGAACTCTATGTTTTTCCTAATAATACTTGGGTGTATGATACGGGTTGTAGAACTCATATCTGTAATACTTCTCATGGACTTAGAGGAAGCAGGAAGTTGAAACATGAAGCTTTAAACCTGTATATAGGAAATGGAATGCGTGCAGCCGTTGAAGCTATTGGAAGTTTTGATTTAATTCTTCCTAGTTGTTTAATAATTGTATTAGACAACTGTCATTTCGTACCTTCTGGTACTAGGGGTGTTGTTTTAATTTTTCGTTTGGTTAAAAATGGTTATATTCATACATTTACGAATTATGGTATTTCTGTTTCGAAAGATAATGTGTTTTATTTTAATACAATTCCACGTGATGGTATTTATGAAATAGATATGCATAATCTTTAACCAAATGTTAGTTCTAATTATAATGTAATCAATAAAAGAGCCAAACATAGGTTGGACTCTTATTATCTATGGCATTGTCGTCTTGGATATATAAACAAGAAACGCATGGACATGTTTTAGTGTGATGGGCTCTTACAAGCCACTTACGATGAATCACATGAGAAATGTAAGTCTTGTATACCTGGGAAGATTGCGCGCAAGCCTTTTCCAAAGAGCTAAGGATCTGTTAGGACTTATACACACTGATGTATGTGGCCCTTTCAAAACTGTGTCAAGAGATGGTGCTAATTATTCATCACCTTTACAGATGATTTCAGCCACTATGGTTTTGTTTACTTGATGAAACATAAATATGAGGTGTTTGAAACATTTAAGGTCTTTCAGAATGAAGTTGAAAATCAACTCGGTAAAAAGATAAAGGTTATTCGATCCGATCGAGGAGGAGAATACCTGAGTCATGATTTTGTTAATCATATGAAAAGTTATGGTATCGTATCCCAACTAACTCCACCTTATACACCGTAACAAAACATGGTGTCTGAGAGGAGGAATCAAACTTTACTTGATATGGTTCGATCCATATATGCTCTCGAGACTGCTTCTCGCATTCTCAATATGGTTCTAACCAAAAAGGTTGATAGGACGCCTTATGAAATGAGGCACGGGAAAGCTCCCAAGTTGTCCTATTTAAGGGTTTGGGGTTGTGAGGCACTCGTGAAACAAGACAAGACTGACAAACTTGATTCCCGATCCATTAAGTGTATCTTTGTACGTTACCCTAAGGAAACAATGGGTTACTACTTTTACTATCCACTCGAGAACAAGATCTTTGTTTCTCGAAACGCTGAGTTCTTTAAAAATAGTTTCATGGTACAACAAGCGAGTGGAAGTCACGGACTTCTAGAAATGTGTGGGCGTGATAAAGGGCTTGAAATGATTCAAGAGGAAGATACTAAACCTTCTGAAAATACTAGCAAAGAACATAATGAGGTCGCACCTATCAAGGTCGAGCCCTAAAATGTTAGAGTTCCTATTTGTAGATCCACAAAGATACCTCAAGTACCAAATAGATATGGATACTGTGTTGATGTTGAGGAATATGAATTAGGGGATCTTAATGAACCTCCTAATTATAAAGCTGCATTAGCAGATCCTGAATCTGACAAATGGCTTGAAGCCACAAAAATGCAATCCATGAAAGATAACCAAGTTTGGTATTTGGTTGATCTTCCATCTAATGGTCGAACTGTTGGATGCAAATGGCTCTTCAAGAAGAAGACTGACATGGATGGCAATGTACACACCTTTAAAGCTCGTCTTGTGGCAAAAGGCTTTACCCAAACCTACGGAGTAGATTATGGGGAAACCTTCTCTCCTGTTGCAGGCATTAGAGCTATAAGGATTCTTTTAGCTATATCCGCGTTCTATGACTATGAGATTTGGCAAATGGATGTCAAGACAGCCTTTCTAAACGGCCACCTAAGCGAGGACGTATATATGGTGCAACCGGAAGGGTTTGTGGATCCAAAACATCCTAACAAAGTATGCAAACTTCAACGTTCCATTTATGGATTGAAGCAAGCATCTAGAAGTTGGAATAAAAGGTTTGATGAGGAAATCAAGAAGATTGGTTTTACTCAAAATCCTGATGAGCCATGTGTATATCTCAAAGCTAGTGGGAGTAATGTTGCATTCCTAGTCTTGTATGTCGATGACATATTACTCATGGGAAATAATGTTACAATGTTGAATTAAATGTAATTAACCATAAATAATTAGAAAAAGTCAAAAAGTCAACCCAAGGGGTGCTTGGCTTATGTTCGACCGGCCACAAGGACCCAATGGGGGTTGGATTAGGCTTTGAGCTATCTTTTCCTACAAGGAATGTATTTTAGGTAAACTTTAACTTCATCCCTATATAAGGAGGATCCTAGAGCTCATAATTATCATCCTTTGCCCCTTTTTCTCTCTTTGGTTCGATTGCAGAAACAACCTAAAGGGTTTTTCTGGTTTTGTTTTATTAGTGTTCACATATTCGTTGGCCAAGAACTAGCATTCAGGTGATACTGCTTGACGTGTAGTGTATGAACCGTGTGGAGGTTACTTACATTAGTAACTTGGAGTAGTTTTCGGTAAGCATATTTATTACACATGTGCGTGTACTCAAAGAATCTGCGTTCGTCACTAGCTTGATTGCTAACGGTATGTTTCCTTATTTATGTTTTTATGTGTTAATTATTTATGCTATATGAATTACATCCGCTGCATAGCTCGTTTAATATTAGGTTATTTAGATAATGATATACAACATTTTTGTTTAAGTAGTTTTTATTTAGGGTTTAGGGTTTTATTTAGGGTTTATGGTTTATATTTTGAAAAAAAAAAGTTTATAAAGTGATATCGGGCAATGTTTGTGAACGTTTTAGCATATTTATATGTTGTATAATTTTTTTTGTTGTGGTGATTTGTGTTCTCCTTGATGGAATGGATGCACACAACTGACCTGACACGTCAAGGACACATCAACTTTTTCTCTCCAATATTAAAACTCGCCTTACATTTTTAAAAAGTAACATTTTTAATAAGTAACATTTTTAAAAAGTTTTAACAAGTAGTAACATTTTTAAAAAGTAACATTTTTAAAAAATAAAAAATTTTAAAATAACATTTTCAAAAAATAACATTTTTAAAAAAATGTTACAATCCACCATACTCTCACACACACATTTTTAATTCATTGCGAAGCGATTACCAAAGAGGACACAAATCACACCAAAACGACAAAATTATATACAACATCTTCATATAATAAAACATTTACAAACATTGCCCGAGATCACTTTTGAAACTCTTTTTTTTAAAACACAAACCATAAAACCCTAAATAAAGCTCTAAACCTTAGGTAAAAACCAAAAACACTAAACCCTTAAATAATTCGAGCACAATTACCAATATCACTAACAATTAAAAAAAGTTTATCACTCCTATATATGCGCGATGATCCTACGTGGCATGTTAGGTTTTATAAATTGTTTACGTATGTTCCAATTTTCATTTTCAGCCGAACACATGCTTTTCGAGTTCATCACTCAAATACATACGCGATCTTGTGGGTCATTTTTGAAAAGTAAAAAAAAGGTTGCTGCATGACAAGTGGGGATGGATATGGTCCTGTATGTAATTTTCGCAAACATAAAAGTGGTGTGTGAAAAATTGATACCAGTCATTTAATAGATGTATGGGTTTTATGACATTTTTATTTCATTGAAAACACATTTATTGACGCCAAACATGTTAACACTCGTATGAATTCTTTGAATCCAAATACCCATAACAAATGGGCCCTAATATTACCAGACTACCAGTAGTCAAATAAACCATCAAACTTTAATAAATACAACAACGCCAGCCGTATATAGGACAATTGCAAGTATCTCCTTTTTTCATAGTGACAATCAAGACAACCACAGATTAGCTAACGAGATAAATATAAATTACTAAACTATAAATACAACAACTAATGTTGATAACCAGGGCGTCTTTAAATTTAAAAAAAATTGGGTTCATGTGCGAAATTAGTGTTTTAAAAAGTTTTTCGAAAAAGAACTTATATATAAAGTGTCAGCATTTATAATATATAATGTACTTAGTTATCTAAACATTCAACATATTACTCATTTAAGATAATTTCTTATCTAAATACTTTTTTCGTGAAAAATATGTGTGTCTATGCATATAAATGTTAACGAGACAAATTTTAAGGCCTCTAAAAATTTTAGGGCCCTGAGCGGTCGCGCACCTTGCACACCCTCAAAAACGGCTCTGTCGATAACATTTTGATATCGTCATATGTGCTTCTATTAGGAGGTGACATTAGCAGTGGTGATGAGTATTATTTAGATAAGGTGTTGAATGTATTGACAAAAAATATGTTCGTTGTGTTGCGCAAACTGAGTGATTGGAAGATTGCGATGGCTATGACGTTCAGGCCCGGATATGACCCTGTGCAGGCTGCCCAACTGCACAGGGCCCAATAACTTTAAGGGCCCCCAAATTCCGAAAGAAAACCCAATATATATGTAGGAATATTAGTACTATTTTTTGTGTTGTACAAAGTCCATAGAATCTGGCCTAATATTCATTGTAGCAGTTACATATAAAGAAGCATAAAACTCTATATCACGTAAGGATGTGGTTTATTTATTTTTATCACATATGACTGTAGTTTTTTTTAACGGCAATTTTATTTAAGGAAAAAAGAAACTAGCAAGACGCTAGACAATTACATCGAAATAAGACTAGGATTTTTCATCCAATCAGTCCAACTGAAACTAACTTTGCTTCTAACACGAACCCAATAAAAAGAACGATACACGGTTTCATCAAAAATGCTATCATAAGAAGACTTCTCATGCCCAAAAATCTTCTTATTACGCCAATTCCATATAATCCACCACACAATGTAACAAATACCTTCAAACACCTGCTTGCGTTTTAATGAAAGCCGAATGGAGAGCAACCAATCCAGCCACTCTTCATACGAATGAATGTCCTTGTATTCCATTTCCCACCATCTTGTAACCTTTCGCATGGCGTCACAAACAACTTTGCACGAGAAAAAAAGATGCGATGTCGATTCCGCATAATCACCACACATAGGACAAATGATTGACTCGATCTCCATACCTCTTCGAGAAATATTAAATCTCGTAGGCAAGCCATTATTGCTCACTTTCCAAGCATGAACATTAATCTTTATGGGAACCTCTTTAATCCATCTCGTCTTCTTTGAACTATCTGGTAATAACACCTCGTCTATATGCTTTCTAACCGAAGCTACAGAAAATTCACCCGTGCCATCGAGATTCCAAGACCACCTGTCATTAGAGTTTGAAAGAGAAATACCTTCCAAGCATTTATATAATAACTCCAATTGAGCTAGTTCGATACCATCCCTCGGCTTACGTCTAAGCGACATACCCAGATCATTATGGGATAGTTTTGAAGCGATCGTAATATCTTTCATAGTTTCCAGAATGTAAATTCTAGGAGCAAGGAATTTAAAAGCCACCTCACCACACCACGGGACGTCCCAAAACGAAGTAGAAGTGCCATTTCCCAGAATAGGAGTAATGAACCGAGGAAGATCAATGCCTTTATCTTTCAGAATCTCAACTTCGTGTATGATAGAGAGCCAAATTGAAGAATAAGGAGTATTGGAATTAGAACCTATTCTGCCATCTTCTCCATGTAAAGCTTTTATAACTCTAGCCCAAATCGAATTCTTATGAGATATAAAACGCCAAAACCACTTAAATAAAAGAGCCCTGTTAAGAGCGAACATACTTGACACTCCAAGTCCACCGTTATCTTTAGTACTCATCACTTTTTTCCAGCTGACCCAGCATGATTTTCTCGTGTTTAAGTCAGCACCATTAAAGAACCGAGCCCTAATAGCTTCCATATTTTGTAAAACCTTCATGGGGACTTTAAATAAAGACATATGATAAATAGGAATCGCTCCTAAAACGGACTTAAGAAGAGTTAGTCTACCACCTATCGAAAGCGTTTTGACTTTCCATTTAGAAAGACGAGAAACCATACCATCAGTAATCTCCTTCCATGCGTTAATTCGAGACATTTGATCACCCACTCTAGCTCCAAGGTACATAAAAGGAGTTTTAAGCATCGAACATCCAATTTTGGTAGCAGCTTGTTCCATTTTACTAGTCTCTACCGAAATCCCCAACAACTTGCTCTTAGACATGTTGATCCGAAGCCCCGAAGCTCGATAAAAACATCCAAAACTCGAATGAGAGTGTCAATATTATCTTGATTCCATTGCCCCATAAAAATGACGTCATCCGCGTAAAAAAGATGAGACATATATAAGGACGAATTCAGCTTTATCCCTTTGAAAAAACCACCTTCCACCACTCTTTGAAAAGAAGTATGTAAACTCTCCATTACCAAGATAAACAAAAAAGGTAAGAGCGGATCACCTTGTTTAAGCCCTTTGTAAAACTGGAATTCTTGTGTAGGACTACCATTGACAAGCACCGATCCCCTTGAAGTTTGAAGACACTTACGAATCCAATTGCACCATTTCTCTCCAAACCCAAACTTCTTCATAACGTCATTAAGAAAATCCCATCTCACCGAGTCATACGCCTTTTCAAAATCAACCTTGAACACCATGGTTTGTTTCTTCTTTGCCTTACACCATTGAACTAACTCGTTCAAAATAAATGGACCGTCAAGAATTTGTCTATCCGCCACGAACGCAGATTGGATTTCATTAACAAGGTCACCTACAACCATAACAAGCCGATTTGCCAATATCTTTGCAATAATTTTATAAACACTCCCTATAAGACTTATCGGTCTAAAGTCCTTTACCATATTGGCGTTAGGAATCTTAGGAATAAGAGAGATGAAAGACGAATTACCTCCTTTGGGAATATTACCGAACTCAAAGAACCACCTTATAGCATCAACAACATCCTTCTCAATTAAATTCCAATACCGTCGATAGAAACCAAAAGTAAATCCGTCGGGGCCGGGAGCTTTATCGATGCCACAATCCCAAACCGCCTTTTTTATTTCTGCATTAGAAACCTCGCCCTCCAAAAACTCTTTCTGATCAGTAGAGAGACGATTTGGAAACTCACTCACAAGTTGAATACCACAAACACCAGGTTTATCAAATCTATTTTTAAAGTGCTCGAAGAACTCCATCTTCACAGAATTAGGAGAATCAAGCCAGGTACCGTTCGCCATCACACCACGAACCGTAAATCGACCTCTCTTTTTGTTGATAACTCCGTGAAAATACTTTGAATTTTCATCACCCTCTATAGCCCATTTTATTTTTGCTTTTTGAGCCATTTCCAAAGTATCAACCTTTTCAATGTCTTGAATTAAACGGATAACTTCGTGTCTCCTGTTAATGTCACTATCACTTCCTTCCCCTCTATCAATCTTAGAATCGATTTGGACCAATTCAGAATTTAATGTTCGTTTCCCACTCTTCGTGCTTTCCTTGTAAATCTTTATCCAAACTCGAATCTTTTCTTTTAACAGCTTAAGTTTTTTCATAAATTTGCTATACTGATTCTGATCATTAACCTGAATCTCAATCCAAGACTCTTCCACAAACTTATCGAAACCCTCTATTTCGAACCAATAGTGAAAAAATTTAAAAGGCGTAGGTCCATAATCTCCATGATGTTCACGCATTAATATGGGCCGATGATCAGACAAGAAACGGTCCAACGAAACTGCAGACAAATTAGGACAAGCGGATAACATATTTTCAGAAATTAAGAAACGATCTAACTTACTCATCTTCTTCGCGGATTTATGGCACCAAGTATAAGAACACCCTCCAAGAGGCAATTCCACTAAACCAGCATTGTTTATGAAGTTATTAAAAACCTCTGCACCCTTTTTATAAAAAACGGAACCATATCTTTCACTCTTATCACGGACTTCATTGAAATCACCCATGATAACCACTTGACCATCCCAATTGTTGACAACAAAATGTAAGTAATCCCATAACATTCTCTTCTCTTTGAAATCTTGAGGAGCATATACCGAAACAATAAGCATATTCATACCATTAGGAACCCACTTACCTCTAACAATTGTGAAATAATCCGAAATAGTTTCATTCAATTTGATAAAACTATTAGGATCCCATATGCATAAAATCCCACCCGAATTGCCAACCGCCTCGCTATAAGCATAATCAAAAGCTAGGTTACCCCAACATTTTTTAACGCACCACAAATCAATCTTCTCCATTTTAGTTTCTTGTAACGTAACAAAGTTCACCTTATGAAGCACACATAACTTCTTAACCCAATCTTTTTTGGCCGATTGAGCAAGACCTTGAATGTTCAAAGATAAGAAATTCATCTAAAACCGTCCTTCACTCCTTGGGATTCAATGATCTCTTCCATATTTTTCATACACCCCGACATATCAAACCCCATTGTCTGTCCAACCTTTATTAATTCGTCTATCAGGTGAAGTATTGAGCCTCCAGTTCGCGGTGCTACTGACTTTTTGAAATGACCCGAGCAATTGGAATCTTGGTTCTCATTTTGTATTCCACTCCTCGCATTAACTTGATTCTCCACATCCGTCCTATCCATAGGTTCATTACTTCTACTGTTCTCCTCAACATCATTAGCTGGAATGGTCGATCCTCCATCCTCCACATTCGGTGTGAAACCTGGAGGGTATTTAAGACTACCATCCGACTTATTAACACTAGTACACCTGTTGTTCTTTTTACTCAGAATCCTATATATTCCAAATGGGTCATCAGAATGAGATTCATTTGGTCCAACAAAATTATCATTCCCATTTTGATTGGTAATCACATCATCAAAACAAGTCTCCGGAACCTCCTCCACTGAACCTTCGCTATCCATATCATTGTGTATACTCTCCTCGCCCCTTGGCATTTCATCGTCAATCAAACCATCTTCAGACGTATCATCACCTTCTTCTTCGAAGTCAGGTTCCAACCCAGGAACTTCAATGGCACGAGCCCAACATACCTTCCCACGATGGACCATTTTGAATGACTCAGTTACAACTAATTTCGTCTTTGTGCAAATGCAAAGTCTGTTACTATGAAAATTTCCATCTTCTAGTTCCTCCCCATTAAGTAGAGTACCCCATCTTGAGGCAATGCGACTGAAAGTGTTCCTAGACCACCACTTCCACGGTACACCCTCAATCTCCATCCACATAACCCTCTCCTCAATAGTAAAATCATGATGGGCTTGCATAATCTGAGTGAACCATGACCCTGCGGCAATGCTAGCACGGAATGAATTCATAGTTTCTTCCTCTCGGAAAACAATCATAACCCAAAAGCCACCCATATATTTAATTTCGATGTTTGCATATTCTTCTTTAGCTAACACCACTTTCAGATTATTTAATGACGCAAAGTCTTTCACCTTCCCCAAAAGCCGTAATGATAACTCATCTTTATTCAAGCAAGACTCGTCTAGAACCAAAGTAGGGATGTTGGCATGAGAGACTATCTGACCTTGGTCACCCTTCACCGACTGGGCGAAAGACTTAGATATGCTTTTAATACCCTCACCATTCTTTTCCGTCTCAACATTATCCGAATGCATACCATACTCTTTATCCACCGGCCTTTGTTTATTCTTTGGAGCCCTTTGAAACCTTGCCACATTAGCTTGAAGCTTGATACGGCCAATCCAAATCGTACACAAGTTATTAACCAATCTGTCCACATCCTTGATATTAATAAATCACACAAAGCCAAATCTTTTTCCAGCCTTTGATCTTCTATCCGGGATGTATGAGTCCACAACAAGACCATACTTCTGACAAGTGTACCATAGATCCCTAGCCGTAAAACGATCAGGGAAGTTTGACACAAAAATGGATGTGGAAATTTTAGACACATCATCTTCCTTTGATCGATAACTCCCCATAATACCGAATCTGAATTGAAAAAATAACTACCACAAGAATACGCTAAAAGAATTTTGGATTGAAGGGAGATCAACAACTTACAGCCAAATGAGGCGGAATTGAAAAAAATAACTACCTAACTAGAAACTTAATACGCTGGAGGTGGTGGTAGAGGGGGGGGGGGGTATTAGTGATGGGGGGGAGGAGAGTGTTGGGTAGGGGTGTTAGGGTGGTTATGAGGTGGGATTAGGTGTGTTTGTATGGAGAAGAGAATTGATGAGTACAGTAAGAGGTTGATTCTTTTGTTAGTTTGTGTTCGGCTGTAAGCGTGATGTGATCATCTCAACACACCTCAAACCCTCACAGGAACCACCCAGACTCACCTTACCTACTCCTTTTCTTTATCTTATCTCTTCTCTTTTTTTAATTTCTTTTTCTCTGCAACAATATACATAAAAACATCCAAAAAGCACATATCTTTAGACGATATTCGCTTGAGGGAGAAGACTGAATTTTGTAGACTTGAGAGATCAGAGAGTACAGAACTTCGGTATTATAGAGTGGAGAGTGTTACACGATCCAAACAGCAAGAGATGAATGGACTACAACATAAACTCACAGTGCACATACAAAATACAGTCAAAATTTCCACATCCTTTTTTGTGTCAAACTTGGCCATAGACATCGTCATCACTCCACGTACGATTGCGTACACGATGCGACATACGTGGTAACACTTGTCCAGAAGTATGGTCGTGTGTGGAATCATACAACATGGCAACACAGGATTAGATCGAGATCTAAAGCGGACTGGAAAAAAAGATTACACACACATTTGCACAGTAGCAGAGCATACTTACTATAAGAGGATGTGGACTGAGTATAGTCCTCGCCACGAATACGATTGTACATTTGATGGGACACGATATCAAGCTCAACAAATTGTGGCAAGGTTAAGCAAAGTAAAAAAAAAAAAAAAAAATAAAAAAAAAAAAATAAAAAAAAAAGATCTACGCTTAGGGATAAGGAGCGATCAAAGATCTAAAACTTATACCCAATCACAATACAAAAGCGAACAATAGGGAAACACCAACATGAATCAAACACCAATAAATCTACCGTTATGCAATGAATGATGAAAAACCAGCAGATCAAACAAGGATATGGATGAAATCACCCATGGTGGCGGCGGCTTTTTTTTTCTTTTAAAAATTAGGGTTTTTTAATTTAAGGAAAATCATGTATACAAAGTTTTTTCCTTTGAATTAAGACTAAGAAGATGGTTTAATCACTAGTCATGGTTCATTTGCTTGGTTTCGAGCCGCTTGAGCCTTCCCGTTTGGTATGTGGTAAAAATGACATAGAGTTTCATACAAATAACAATGTGGATAAAAATTGTTGTCTGGTCAATCTAAACGTGTTTCAACTTTTTTTGTGCAACATTTTCAAAATTAGCCAATATCATAATTGGAACACTGCGACTGACCATCTCTCACGAAGCCCAATGGCCCGGCCCAAAGTGTATTGTATTCAAGGTTATAAATAACGTGAGGCGTGAAGTGGCGGCATGGTTAAGCCTTACGTCTTAGAAATCATGGCGAGTTATGGTCTTTTTTAAGGCGTGACTTAAAGCGGCACAAAATATGAATATATATATATATATATATATATATATATATATATATATATATATATATATATATATATAGGGTAAAGATCAAATAAAAACACAAATATTCGTGAGAATGATACACTAAACATGTATTTTTTTTAAGTTGTCGAAAAATTCTGGAAAAAATCCACAAGATCGGGTATGTTGGTGCATAAAAAAGTTGTCAAGGAAGTTTTTCTAATTTTGAATTTTTATACGTTTTTTTAATGAACAAAAAACGAAATTTTGATGCACAAAAAATTTTTGATGCACAAATTTTTTAACTTGTTATAGTTTGATACGCAATAAAATTTTGATGCCAAAGTTCAAAAGAAGTTGGGTACAAAATCGAATTTTTGAGGCACAAAAAAGCAATTTAATGAAATTTTGATGCACAAATTTTTTTTTTTGCATCAAAAATTCGTTTTTAGTGCATTAAAAAAACGAATAAAAACTCAAAATTAGAAAAACTTTTTTTACAAAAGTTTTATGCACGAACATACCCGATCTATTGGATTTTTTTTGGAATTTTTCGAAAACTTTTTTAAAAATTATGCCTAGTGTATCATTTTCACGAATATTTGTATTTTTATTTTAACCTTCCTCTATATATATATATATATATATATATATATATTTATATCATATTTTAAATATGATATAAACTAGCAAAACAACAAAATACATTAAATGGGCTAGGCCATTTATCAACTAGCAAAAACAACAAAATGATTTACATATAAAAAAGGTATTCATTAAAAGGAATGATAAATTAGAATAGCGATAAATAATAGCGACAAATGATCAGTTAAATATAGCGGATTAGTTGGCCAAAAGATTAAAAATGGTTGTTAAAAAAAGTGATCAATCAAATAAAATACATCAACACTCACTTTCTTAACTCTAACAAGTTTCACATATAAAAGACTTTTAGTTCTATTAATCCACCAATGTGGGACAAAACTAAAATCGTTTATTTTATATTAATACATATGAGTGTGATACTTGTTGTGTCGTTTCATATTTTTGATGTTAATGTCGTCCAAGTAGAAGATGACAACACTTTCACATTATTTGAGAAATGATGTATGCTTCAAAAAACATTGACTTACCATCTTAGCAATATTCTTTGGCGGCAAGTTTTGCAAACCGCATTATCTTTCATTAGTGTTTCCCATCTAAAACATTATGGACACATAATCTCAATCGATAAATGAGTCGTAGACCCATAATTGTTAGGTTGAACTAATGACTAGTAAGTCAATACGTTTTGGTATGACATGTTTAGTGCTATAACACCAATAGCTAGCAGCTTCACTGTTGCAGGTACCAACATCCCAAGCGAGTGAGTGTGAGGAGGTATCATTAATATACTTACGAAACTTATATACCCCCTGTCCAAAATTAAATGTCCAACTTTCCATTTTAGGGTATCTTAAAGAAATATTCACTTTATGTTTCAGACAATCAAAAGTTACTATAGTGATTAGGGATGACATTTGATTAGTAGAGACTAGAGAGTACAGTTAGTGAGATTTTCGAAAACTACGTGCGATATGAAAGTGTACATTTATTTTGAAACAGACGGAACATATTTCACGAAGGTTGCATGAGTGATTGAGTACATCAAATTGTATTGTCGCAAAACCGCATTCAAGTTCCGTATTAATTTCTGGTAGCTTTAAAATAAAAAGCAATGTATAAAAAAAGAAAGAAATATTACTCGTTTGATTAAAGGTTTTGTGTCGCTTGAACAACTTTTTGAAGACTTTAGTTTGATTTGTTCAGTCCCACACTGGCAGCGAAATAAACTTTTTCTTGTTAATATATGTGGTGTAGATGGGTTTCAATAGGTTTATGATTTGCTTTATTTCGTGCGTGTTGTTGGCTAGTGTATACAAATTCATAAATTCACGATACTAGCAAACATTATCATGGGTCATTTTATACAAATTGTTGACTTTTTGGGTAAACATAGTTTTTAGAATTGAATCTCAGACACAAAATAGGTTTTTAAACGATTTTTGTTTTTTCGATTCTAACCATCTCGTTATCAGTTCAACGAATTGAAAATATGCCTTAGTAATGGACGTTTTAGGGTACTATCTGATGTTGTTGAGTACATCAAATCTTATAACTAAATGGACCTTTGTTGGATCGAGTATGTTAAGGAAAATATTGATTTGGTGCCTAATGCCGAGCAATACCAAATTTTAATCAACTTCCACTTGTTTTTTAGTCTCTATTTGTTGATCAAGCTATAAAATAACTGTATAGAGGGTGTCAAACATATAAACCATATAGATTTGGTTAAATGTGTCAAAAGTTCAAGTTCGTGAAAAAAATAATTTTATCAACACTTTTTAAAAATAACTGTGTTTAGAGTGTCAAACTAACTACTTCACGGGATTTGAGCACAATGACACACATAATCAAACTGGGTAAAGTATTTATTTTTCAAGAAAGTTGACGTGACCACTTAGTTACAAGCTCTTTTATGGATTAGGAATTGATGTTCAATAAAGGTCCTCTTATTTTGCTAATATAGACAATTTTGATATGTTATATCTTTTCCGTCATGTAGGGGTGCTCACGGTCCGAAAACCAGATCGGACCGGCCAAAACCGGACCAGACCGAAACCGAAATGGTCCAAAACACCGGACCGAGGCCCGGACCAAAATGGTACGGTCCGGTCCAGGTCGTTCCGGTCCTGGTCGGTCTTCGATCCGGTAAGAAATGTTGTTATCATTTTGTTCGGCTTCTTTTTTTTTCTATCTAAAGTTGTTTAGTTTATCCGCTATAGCACCAATAGCAGCTTGACTGTTGCCTGTACCAGCATCCCAAGCTAAATACACGAGGCAAGCTCAAAAATGGGGTTTAAAAAAACTTAAATGTGTCAAGCTCGAGCCTAAAAAACCAATACTCTTTTGGTGATATGTATATAGGGGGTGTTTGTTTCGCCTTATATGTTGGCTTATGAACTTATTTGATTCTGGCTTATATAACAACATAAGCTTCAATTTTTAAGCTTATATTGACACTTATGGGCTTATATAATTTTATCTATCGTGATAAACTTATATAAGCCACAAGTTTGAAAATAAGCCGGAAAATTGAGGCTTATGTAATATAAATCAAAATTAAATAAGCTCATACGCTCACATAGGGGTGACCATCGGGTCAAACCCGGACCGGACAAAAAAAAGGACCGGACCGAGACCATTTTAGCCAAAAACCACAGAACGAGGACCGGACCAAATGTGTTCGGTCCGATCCTTTGGTCAGGTCCGAAAAGGCATTACTAGTCGGTTGTACCTAAGACGAGACCGAAGATCGAACATGAGGTAAAGTGTGGACCGATGTTTCGATTCGATCCGATATGTTCAACCCTACGCTCACGTATAAGCCGAAAGAAACATCCCCATAATTTGAAAGGACTAATATAGCAAGCAAATAAAGTATTTTAAAAATCATCTATAAGATACTTCTAAACCCCAAAAACAAATGAACTTTCCCCAATTTAACAAATTAAAGCAATAGAACAAAATAAAAACAGTAAAAGTAATAAGCATCCATCCATAAACCATATGCATTACATAATCAGTAGTAGCAACAACATAGTAATAAGCTTGTTGTTTTGTTAACTAGACATAAATAAATAAACAAACCCTAGAAATTGAAATGAAAATTAAGCTAAATCTTGATCATCAAAGTCATCTTCAAATGAATTAAAGAACCCCACATCAGCCATCTTATCTTCTCGACCTACCCCACGGCGATTTAACCGTCCGCCGCCGCCGCCGTAACCAAACCTGCCGCCGCCGCCGCCGCCGTTGTTGTTGTGGTGGAAAAAAGCAACATCATCGTCTCCTTCAGCTCCGCCCATCATTTCGAAACTGTCATCCTCGCCTTCTGATACTTCGATGACGTCATCATGTTCTTTTTGAGTGAGTTTGAACAGGTCAAGGTCACCAAACTCATTTTTGCTCAACATTTTGTTTTTGTTTTTTTTTAACATGGATAAAGAAAAGAAAAGTGAGTCTTGTCCTACTTTTTATATGCCAATGGATGGATGATGGGTCACATGTTTGCTTTTTATTATGGATTTAAATGGACAATTTTTTCTTGGTCAAAAGACGAGTCAACTCAAAAGTGTGAACCACAAAGACAACAGATGTAATTATAGAACTTTTTGGGTGAAAGGTGCCACTACAGTTCACTATGACGACGATTTATGTAATTAACTCAAAATATAAATGGTAAAGACAGGTAGATTTTGGGGTGCTCACGGTCCAAAACCTATGTCGGGCCCACCAAAACTGACTTTGGCCAATACACCGGGCCGAAATAGTCCGGTCCAGTCCGGTTTGGTCTGATCTAAAAAAATATAATTGTCGATTTTTTCGTAAGACCGAACTGGACCGGAGCGGACCGAGGACCAAAAATAAGGAAAAGGATGGACCGAGGACTAGACCGAAATAGGTTCGGGCCTGTTTTTCGATCCGATCCTGTCCACGCTCCGTTTTGCTCACCCTTAAATAGATTCATAATACCTATCTTACCTACCAACTTAAAACAAACACCAATTTTCTAGTCTCACTTCTAAATATAATTCTTGAAACCTGAACCAAACACTTATGAATTACCTTTCTTCTTAAATCCAAACCAATCCCATCAAACGAACACACCTTTAATAGATTTAGGTGGCGTTTAAAATCAACTTAAGAGGTGTGTGTTTGGTTGGTTTTGCACATGCGGTTTTAGGTGAGTTCTGAAATATATAATATAGTTGGAAGGTTTAGAGATCAAAAGATGTAAAGTGCCCACATAATGAAAAGTAAGGAGGTATGGTGGGTTTTAGTCAATTTATTTCTCTGACACATAATTAACTATCTTTCACACTACATGTTTTCATTATAAATAATACCCCTTTGACTCAAAATAAGTGTTTAATTTGACTTTTATAGTCAAACTGATTAAATTTTAACATTAGATAAAAACAAAATTGTTATATAATACTTGATGAAAAATTATACCAATAAAAAATAAATTTAAAACCCAATCGATTCATATATTTTGTATCACGTATTATATAATACACACAAAAATAGGTTAATGTCAAAGTTTAAACAGTTTAACTCTAAAAAATTAAACTGAACACTTATTTTGATATAAAAGTAGCATTTTTATTTCATATTTATTAAAACAACTATTATAATAAATATTAGTTTTCTCTCATATTTAACTTTACAAATCTTTACTAAACTCAAAAAAACGAAGCCAGATCCTAATCTAATCTAGATCGAAACCGGTATACAAATCAAACGCACACTTATTTATCTTAGGTAGTGTTTGATAAAGACTTAAAAAGTCTTCATTAAAAAATAGGTAAAATAATTAAGTTACCAAAAGCTTATTTGTTTTGTGCTTAAAATTAACAAATGACTTCTTAGAAAAAGCCACGAGGAAGAGGGTCTTCATATTAAGTTCATGACTTAAATCATATTTTTACATATTTACCCTCCCACTTCTTCACCTATAATCCTAAGTAAGTTGTTTTTAGGGTATAAAAGTAATTTTTTTTAATTCATACAATCTATTCAGCACACTAAACAAACTATCATATATCCATCTACAAATAGACATCATATATGCACACAAACACTTTGATTTTACAGGACTTAATAAAAAAAACTAAACAAACAGGCCCTTAATATAGAAAAAACTAAACTCAAAAGGTTATATAAAAATTATTTGTTTGTAACTTAATATAGAAAAATGTTTGAAAATAAAAAGTGATAAACTAAAGGGTCTATATGTTAAGTCATCCCTTATTTAAACAAGACTTAATTCAAAAAAATAAACAATCATGAAAAAAACTAAATTTATTAAGGGTCTGTTTGTTTAGTTTTTCTATTAGCGACTGTAAAATTAATGGTCTTGCGTCCTTATATCAACATTTTTGAAGACTAGTATGTTGTATGAGGGAGGTGTTTAGTCCCACATTGGTATAAGAAATAAACTTTTTCCTGTTTATATATGTGGTGTAGATGAGTTCTTTCACGTTTATGATTTGCATTATGTTGACCCTGGTGATGTTGTTGGTAGTTATAATTATTCATCCTCATACCCACATTATCAGTTAATATAACCTAAACAGGGAGGAAATAACATTCGTCAACTGTTTATTATATTTGCTTTTGTCTAACAGAGTTATAAATAAGAGTTAAGTTTAACGGGTTAAAACATATATAAGTCCTTCAATCATGAAAATATTGATATACAAAACCTAAACAGGGAGGAAAACGACATCCGTCAACTGTTTATTTGGGGGGGGGGGGGGGGGTGGTTTAGATTTCACGAAGGTTGCACGAGTGATAGAGTACATCCAATTGTATTGTCGCCAAATAACCGCATTCAAGTTCGGTATCAAATTCTCTTAGCTTTAAGGTAAAAAAAGCAATGTATAGAAAAAATAGTAATATATTACTCATGTTTGATTAAAGGTGAGCAACATGTTCGAACACTCTAGTATGAGATGTTCAGTCCCACATTGATATAAGAAAGAAACTTAATCCTATTTATATATGTGGTGTAGATGAGTTTCTTTAGTTATATGATTTGCATTATGTTATCCCTGGTGATGTTGTTGGCTAGTGCAAATTCATAAATTTACGATACTAGCAACCATTTCTTCCGGGTTAATAAATACAAATTGTTGACTTTTTTTGGTAAACATAGTTTTTGAAAAATTGAATCTCATACATCAAATGGATTTTTCAAACATTTCGCGGTTTTTTCGATTCTGACGAGCTAGTTATCGGTTAAACCAATTGAAAATTTACCTTGTTGAGGTTTGAGGGTACTCTTTGATGTTGTTGAAAACATCAAAACTTATAACTAAACGGGCCATTGTTGAATCAACTCCGACTTGCATAATATCATATTTCACAAAATCCTACCTCAGATTAGAAAAGTTGTATATATCATCATTTTCTGAAACATGTACACATGTGTAGGACTGTAAATGAACTGAACGTTCATTGAACATTTCAAGAACCGCCCGGTAAAAAGTTCGTTTATGTTTGTTTATTTATTAAATGAACGAACATGTACAACATTTTACGTTCGTTTAGTTAAATGAACGAACATAAACAAAAGTTTTGTTCGTTTATTTATGTTTGTGAACGTCCGATTATTCGTTCGTTTATGATCATATATATATTTATGTTTGTCTATCGTATCTTTTTATTATATGGTTTTAAAATTGTATTATTTAAACAAAACAACACTAATAAAACACAATATTTTATATATTTTTGTAAATTTTATGTTTATTTACGTCCGATCGTATATGTTCGTTCGTTTATGTTCGTTTAGTGTCTTAATGAACGAACATAAACGAACATGAACAAGATGATTTGTTTGTTTAAGTGATCGTGTTTGTTTATTTGTCCGGCTAAAATTATATAAACGAACATGAACAAGGCTCTGTTCGTGTTCATCCGATTCGTTTACAACCCAACAAATGTGTGTTTAACGAGGTGATGTATGCTACAAGTAAACACTAATAAAGTGTAATCACTAGTCATTGGCTTCAATACGAGATGCTCGAGTTGAACATGGATTGACCCTAATTTAATTATAACCACTAGTACAACTGCCATGCACAAAGGGCTTTATCATCTCGTTTTCTTAATTTAGTTCTTGTGAGATTAACCATCTCAAATCGGTCTATAACAATGGTGCTTTCATTGCAGCGTACCATGCCTCCAAAACGTTACCCACGAGATATCGAAGAAAAGAGGGTTACCATAGCCGATCAATTCGTTAAGTGGCTTGATACACTACAACATTAACCGCTATCCCCAGCGACATTTTGGGGGTTTCCCGGGCGACTTGTCGCTGGGGATACCTTTCCCTGGCGACTTGTCGCTGGAGAATGTTCACTGGGGAACGCTCGCTAGGGATACGTTCCCCAGCGACAATCCCCAGCGACAAGGTGGGTCCCACGTATTTTTCAGTCAAGTAATTAGTGCCACCGTGGCACATATTCCCCGGCGACATGTCGCTGGGGAATGTCCAAGTTAAAATTAAGTAATTACGACACTTAATTAAGCCATTAGTTAATTAGGCACTATCCCCGGCGACATGTCGTCGGGGAATAGTCTGCATTTTTTTAATACTATCCCCAGTGACATGTCGCCGGGGAATAGTCTGCATTTTTTTTAAATGCAGCCTGCACAGCAGGCGATTTCCAGATTTTTTGAAAAATCTACCAAACATCAAACCTGTACCAAAACCTGTATAAACTCATCACAACTTGTACCAAAACACAATACAATATAACGGATCAACGCAATACAAATACATCACAACTTGTACCAAAACCAAAACAATCGTCCAAAATCCGAATAAGTCTACAAAACGTTGCTTCCTAGTCATAAACGGGGCTTACAAGTCAATATTCAACATGATAGGATAGGGAAACAAGTCAATACAAGTCAATATTTAACATAAAGTAACAATGTAGCATACTAACCCATATATAACACAACTAACTATCGCCATCGCCATCCTCATCCTCGTCCTCCTGATCGTCGGCACTCTCCTCGTCGTCCCCGCACCCGCCACTCCCGCTGGCACCACCCGACTCAAACTGTGAAAACATATCTGAGTACTTTGAGTCACTTTTGAAAAGACTCATCATGAAGTCCACCTTTTTGTGTAGGCTGTTGAGCGTGCTTTCAGACGCGGGCGTACTTGGGCCGGCTGTGGCCCGTGCTGGCAATACCCTACCAACACCGGGAATGTGCCCTCGCTGCTTACCCCTTCTAGCCAAGCGATTGATCTCATCATCAGTGTAGGTGCCCGTAGCCTCCAGCCTCCTCATCTCCTCCTATGTAGTGACAAAAATACAAGATAGTTAATGTATTAGTCGGGTTGCTACATTAATTCTCGATAATTCATTAAAGTGTGTTTTGAAACAAAACTTATGTATATACGTCGGTCCTCATCCCAAAGGAATTCCCCGTTAACAGTGTGTGCCACGAAGAAGGTGTCAATGAGCGACGGGTACTCCTGAGTGGCTGAGGTCTGTCTCTATACATACACACGCATATAAGATGAAACAAATTAAAGACGACAAATCACAACACACCAAAGCATATAATCAGATATATATATGTATATATGTATGTAAAATAATTATAATGTTTATTACCATCTCATTACGAAGGCGAGCAAGCGACCGGGATCCCTGTCGAGATATGACCGTGCTCTTTGCCCGATTTTGCCGATTTTGAGCGGCTCGGGCAATGTTCTCGGGATCATTCCAAAACTGAATATACTTATCCCACTCTTCCGCCGTAATGTCCTTAGGACGTGCCCGCCTGATCTTCTCCACATTGTAAGTCCCGGTCGTGGGGTCTATAACCCAATGCTGGGCCTTGAAAGCAGCCTTGTTTGTATTGTACGCTTTTTGCAAGTGGTGCTGGATGCCGGCGTTGATCTCTGTCTAGTCGGGGGATTCCATGTGCGGCCTCAGATCAAACTGGGTCTGCAATCATATACAACAAAACGAAGACAGAGTTAGAGATATAATTTATATATTTATTTAAATTTGTTTATTTATTTATATGAACGAATTTAGATAAATATACACAATTAAATAAATGAACACGATAATGAAATAAACATAAAAGGATAACTGGCCCCAATATCTGTAATGAGCGCCGCCTTCCGCTCCTTTGGGACCTTCTGCCAAGAAGGGTAGTACAAAGGCACATCCCTAATGACCTCCCCGATGTAGCTAGACCAATGAGCCGCATGGTCACCGAGAGGCATAAGGGTTTGTTTGTCCCGCAGCTCAAACCGGATCGGGATGGGGCCTTTTTTACCCGTGATTTCCTTTAAGGAGAGGTTTCGGGTCTTGTCGCGGGTATTCAGCCTACCCGCTGCCCTGCCGTCCAAATTGGGCTTTCGTTTGCCTTTGCCTGCAAAATCAAGTGAGTGATAAAGTGATAAAAATTCAAGGCAAGCAAGTTCAATATATGTATCAAATTTATGCTTGTATTACAATAATCCAGAAATTCTTACCTCGGTTAGCAAAGCAACCCATGCAACCGATGGGTACATGGTGTGGAGGGGGACGATCCTCACCGCCACCGTCACCGCCGTAGGACCGGGCAACATCTGCTGACATCTGTATAAGTACAATTAGCATAACATATAGAAATTCATGAACAAAATAATATAAGCATGCACACATCCAAATACATACATATCCAAATAAACATACACATTTAAACAATCCACAACAATTTCATTCATTCATTCAAATATATAAGTGTCTTTTGCAAGTTACAACTCAAGATCAATCTTCTTCTTCACTAGAATAAACTTTGTCAACACCATCATCATCAACATTGATGAGGTCTTCATCATCAGAATCTGCTAAATCATGAGGAAGGGGGTCTTCATCATCAATAATATCATCGTCTTTGTCAACAACATCAATGATATCTGGCGGTGCGTCAACCTCCGTTGGTTGACCATCTATATGCAAGGTCGCATTATCCAAGTCATTCAAACTAGTAGAAAGTGGGAGATCAGATGAGTTGTCAAAATGTATAATATCAGGATCGTCCTCTACCACGATGACACCCCCGTCGGAAAACTTTTTATGATTAACATGTTCGACGACCTTCCAGTAGGGTTTGGCCTTATCTTCAAGGTAGAAGACTTGTTTGACTTGTGTTACGAGAATGTATTGATCATTTTTAAACGCCTCACCTCTTGTGTCGATTTGTGTCATGTTGTTTCTAAGGACAAGACGTTTGACTTTACGTCCTTGGTTGCGAGTGTCGAACCACTTAACTCGGAACAACACAACTTTGAACAACAAATACTTAAACTCGAGGATTTCTTGAAGCTGACCATAATACATTTCTTCGTCAGGGCCAGGCGAACAAATGCCGCTGTTTTGAGTTGTGCGACGTTCATCGCGGCTGTGCACGACATACCTCACACCGTCGACTACGCAAGAGTTTATTGAGATTGGAGTCCATGTTGGTCCACAAGCCAAAGCGAATAACTCGCTGGTTGTGCTAACCTCTGGGTCTTTGTCATTGTCTACGTGACGTTGACGGATCTATGAAGAAGATAGGATTAGATAGAGAACACAAAATATGATATTGTTATTTTTACAGTTAAGTACACAAAATAAGTCTAAGTTTACCTGCGACCCAAACCACTCGGGGAATTCTTCTTTCATGTCTTTGTTAGGAAATAAACTGAAAAACGTTCATGGTATTAGAATAAGTCGTCGAAATGATAAGTTAAGAAAAAGAAGTTTCAAAATAAAAAAACGCGTACCTCTTGAACTGGGACCGGTACGTGTCGATCTCAGGACTGTTGTGAAGTACATACCATTTCACTTTACACACATTATTCCAAATTCAAAAGTTTATTGATTTTTACACACAAAAAAAGTTCACTACACAGTTTAGCATAAGGTGGCAAGTTGGATACATTTCTAACTAATTTGCCCCTTTATCATATAAACTCATCTAAACCAATAAGATCTAGATTGTCAGATCTACTTTTGAATGAGAACTAGGTTTTCACAAGAAATTGGTCCCATCAAATAAGAACAATATGTTAAAGTGACTTTTAGTCATTAATTATGATTAAATGCATAATTTAACTTCACAAAGCTTTCATTAATCAGTCCACTAAATATTTACTAAAGAGAAGATGAGCCTAGATATAAATATTAGAATTTAACTTCCCTTACTAGGACGAAAGTGCAACACTTTCGTCCACTAAAGCTTTCATTATATATCGTGCAACACTTTCGTCCACTAAAGCTTTCATTAATCAGTCCACATTACATGATCGCCATACAATTCTATTCTATCTTATATTATATGATTCAGTTTGTGGATTTAATGGGCAGTATTAAAGATGGTCCCAATTCAATACCTTTAAGCCACTCCCCAACTCAACTGCATATCAAGGGCCTGCTGTTACCTTCAAGGTTGTATCCCCAGCTTTGAGAGTGTACAAAGTCTAATGTCTGCTTTAATACCAAGAGTATATCAACTGTCCTGCAAAGCTATTAATGATCTGGGAGTTACGAACCCATGATCAGTATAAATAAGATAGGAACTTCTTTGGTTTCCCATGTATTCTAACTTAGTTTTCTTAATTACAGGCTAATGGAAAATTGTTAAAGGTTAGATTGTCTTCATTTGATTTAAAATCTTGCTAACTTGAGTTTTTCATTATTGTTGCATTGTAAGAAATTCTATGATATGCGGAGTGCGTTAAAGGTGTTTGATGAAATGTCTGAGATGTAATCTATTAATGTGTTGTATCTAATAATCGGTTTTTTGATCCTAAAGGAACAAAGATTGATGAAAAAAGACGGTGATGAATTTGGGATAGAGGATGGTGACTGTATGGATGTTGTGATGTTTCAGACATGTAGTTAAGCCATGGTATGATTTATAATGAGTATCATTTTTGTTTCTAACAACCAATGTTAATTTCCAGTTTATGTTTAATATGAACTCTTTCAATAAACATGATAATTTTTTGTTGGGTATTTTGTTAAGCATTGTTTGCTGATATATTTAGTGTGTGTTTGCGTTCTACCCATACATGTGTCTGTTGTCATGGATCTGGGTCAATAACTGAGTCACAAAAACGTAAATATCATGGTCTCAAGAATTACAAGTTTTTGTAGTTTCAAGTCGACTCTTGCTTACAACGATACAATTATGAAATTATCATACATTTTAATTGTAGTAGAAACTTGGTTTTTAAAAAATCCTCTGTCTAAATTTTGTGTTTCACTTTGCACCAAAACAAAATTTTGTGTTCCACTATGAAAGTGTCTGTAAATAACTCATATTGAAATACAGGGGTATGCATGAGGCGGTGTCTCAGCTTTGGAAAACCGAACCACTATCAAACTCAAACCGGTAAACCAACTCGAACATGAACATTCGAATTGAGTTATTTGGCATGTAAGTCAATCACCATGATTTACTACATGTTCGCGGTTATGGTTCAGGAGGTGTGGTTCAAGGCCTACGGTTTAGTGGCTGTGATTCAGGAGCCGTGGTTCAAAGGGTGTGGTTCGGAATTCGAAGGGTATGTTGGGTTTATCCAACATCCAACATCAGCCACTATGAATGAAACCCTTACAGGTATGCTGCAAATTTTATTAAGTTGCTATAGTGTTTCATATTTACATACAAAATCTACTATAAATAATCATAGCTATCCAAAGAGCCTTTAATAACATGTTTTGGAAATGAAGTGACTGCTGAAATAGGCTATCCAAACGACCCTTATTAACATGTCAAAACACTTGAAGGGCAGCAGAAAATAAGCTATCCAAACACCCCTTAATAGCATGTTTAGGATGCCAAATGACTGCTGAAATATGCTATATAAATAGCCTTAATAACACGTCAACATACCAAAAGGGCTGCTAAAAACAAGCTATCGAAACAACCCTTTAGCATTTTTACCCGACCAGCCCTTATTTTATGTCTGAAACCATGTCACTTTTAGAAAAAGTTTGGATTGGGGTTTCCACAGTTGATACTTTTTCTGCTAATGGGTATGACTGAAATAAGATTTTCTCAATAAATAGCTTAAATATGTATATTTAAGCACTTCATGAACATGTTTTAGATCATCTTTAATATATCGTAATGATGTGCAGATCTGTTGATGAGCTTGAAGCTGAGATGCTGCAGGGACAAAAGTTACAGGTACATTTGATTCTATCATAGGGATAACACTTTAAAATGTTAAAAGTTTCGTGAGACCACTCAACTATAAGTTTTTGAAAATACTACCAAACTTGCGATTGGGTTCATTTATGCCAAAAATCATGATAAAGATGAAAATACACATAAATTATATTTGTTAAAAAATAAAATCTTTGAGAGTGAAACAAAGGATATTAAACAGGGTAGGGAGAGGAGTGGTGGATATCATGGTGATTTCACATTATTTACCATTTTGGATTTTTGTAGGTTGAATTGGCAAACATAACTGTTATAATAGTTTCGTGGCCTTTGGTTATAGTCATTTTCACAACAGCATATATTGTTGTATCGGGATGGTTAGAGATGTTTCCATTGTTCACAACAGTTCATGAGATTTGCATTGGCCGTCCCCTACTAATCGTTATTGTCGAGTACAACGAGTATGCACCAAAGTATCCACTAACAGGTGGCCCAACTTAATTTGTTTCAGTTACTTACACAACCATAAACAAAGTACACAAACTTTAGTTCTAAACTGTAATCTTGAAGTTGTTTCGCCGGCAACTGCTCTTTTCTTCTTTTAAGCATTTGATGATTAAACAAAGTAGAAAAATGTTTCTACACATGAAATAATGCCAATTGCACCCAAATCTAATATATTACTGTAACAATTATGTTCCTATAACTTCTGCTATTCAAAATTTTATTTTATACGAACTGGCTGATTGACAATCTACTTTAAACATATGCCAGGTAATGAGGACATGGATGTGTCTAAGGGAGATGGTAAATTCATACACACAACAAAGAAAGATGTGACTGTGAAAAGAAAGCAATTATAGAGTATGTAATCCCGAACACTCCTATAGACATTATGCATGCTTTGTTTCACAAAGAGTCACGACTTTACTGCAACTCATGGATCGAATATAGTTATTGATGGAACCGCAGAGCGAGGTATCTCTGTAAAAAGACGTGAACTGAATTATGAGTCAATGAGTGAACCTGAGTTACAGGTTCCTTTTAGTAGCGTTAGCCTTCCTGAAGATATCGGGTCTTTCAGTGGCGATGTTGGTAAATCAGCGTGTTCTTTATGTAAGCGTTTTGTTTTGTTTGTTTTCATTTAGTATTAGTTTGCACATACCAACTGTTATATGTTCGTCTCTACGACCAAGACCACTTATGTGAACAATGTGAGTCCTGTAGATGTGTCTTCCTTGGGTGGTTGTGTACCGGATGTTGAGGTCACATGTTTGTTACCTTTATTCCTGCTGAAAGCTTTTAAAGGGTGACTTTTTATGCATTTCATGAGTGGCGAATGGACATACATCAGTTCTTATACATCTATCTATTTACCAGGCACCTATAGTAGCAGAATCTCTACTTCAAATGGACAATGTAAATGTCCCTGTTGTTTCTTCATCGGATCACTCGATGTCGCAGGCTGATGTCACAGGTTTGTTTGCCTACCTTTAGTTAAATGCTTGGTCCTATTAGATGAAAGCTATGTAGCATTTATAGAATGTAATTACCGGCCAGTGTAGTATCTATAGTATCTTAATATATTGTGGCTAACGTTAAACTATACACTAAGACGAACACTAGTAGAAGTTAAAGTAGCTTCTCAAACGACCACGATGCATCGCTACGGGTGTCGAACGCCTCGTTGTAACACATATACTTGTAACCTTTGCACACCTCCCATAAATCTTTAGCATAGGTGTTATCCGGAAAGTTGGTAACAAAAATTGATTTGGAAATCAATCGAGTGTGGTCAGAGTTTGAACGATTTCTAGCCGCCATCTCTTTGCAATATTATTTGGTGCTGAGTTTTGTAAACCGTGGTATCTTTTATTAGCGTTTCTCATCTAAAACATTGCAAATTAGAAAATATACACATAATCTCTTTCAATAAATGAAAATTAGGAGGTTGAATTACAGACTTGTAGTTTTATGAAAATTTATATATTCCCTTCATCCCAAATTAATATAGTTACGAAAATTTATATAGTCCTTCCGTCCCAAATTAAATGTCCAGCTTTCTAGTTTGAGATGTCCCAAATAAATGTCCACTTACGCTGCGTTTTCGGGTTTTTATACAAGAGAAAAGAAAAGAAATAAAATGATTGGAAGAGGAAAGAAAGGAAAGTAAAAAAGTTTTGTGTGTTCTTGAGAAGGAAGAAAATGAAAGGAAATCAAAAGAAAGTTCACATAATTCATGTTCTTGAGTTGAGAGGATATGAAAGGATATTAAAACTTTTACATTTATACCCTTTACATGTAATATATAACTTGTTAAAAGAGGAAACTCATAAGGGTAAATTGGTCATTTACTTTGTAATTAAAACATGTATGCTTTTCTTTCCTAGACAATCCGCCCAAATATGGGCGGAAACAAAATGCTTCCATTTTCCTCTCTATTTCCTATCATTTCCATTTGTTTTCCTTCCAAAAAAACTAAAGAACACAAGAATACTTTTATTTTCTTTCCTTTCTTTTCTTTTACCCTCAAAATAAAACTCGAGAACGCAACGTTAATGTTTCAACCAATCAAACGTTATTTTTGTGGGTAGATTTGATATATGATCATTTTACAAAGGTTGCATGAGTGATAAAGTACATCGAATTGTATTGCCGCTAAATAAACGCATTCAAGTTCGGTATCAATAATTTCTCGTAGCTTTAAAATATAAACCAATGTATAACAAAAGAGAGTTGATTGGTACACTCTTGTTTTTTATCCATACACTCAAATGTACAAACCAACAAAACATTATTCTATAAATGTACAACATATTAAAGCGCATAATAGAGTGTATGGATCAAAAATAAGAGTGTGCAAATCATTAGCCATAACAAAAACATAAATATAACTCTTTTTTATTACAGATTTTAGGTCACTTGAGCAATATTTTTGAAGACACTAGTATGAGGTTTTTAGTCCCACAATGATATACAAAATAAACTTTTTCTTGTTTATATATGTGGTGTATATGGGTACCTTTAGTTTTATGATTTGCATTATGTTGTCTCTCGTGATGTTGTTGGCTAGTATATGCAAATTTATAAATAAATTTATCGGGTTAATTTATACAAATTGTCTTATTTTTGGTAAACATAGTTTTGAAAAATTGAATCTCATACATCAAATGGATTTTTCAAACAATTCTTGGTTTTTTCGGTTCTGACGAGCTAGTTATCGGTTAAACCAATTGAAAATAGGGAAAAAAATTTAAATAGACCCGTCGCCAAAAGTGTTTACATTTTCTAGACAAAAAAAAATGACTTCTCAAAATAAACTAGTCGCCCAATCACTCAAGTCGCCTAAAAAACTATACTTTTTGTGTAAGTAACTTTTCAGAAATGTTTTTGAGCGACTTATTAAATGTACTTTAGGCGACTTTTTTTCAGTAAAAGACAAAAAAAAAGTCGCCTAAAGTACATTTAATAGGTCGCCCAAAAACATTTCTTACTTATACAAAAGTACAATTTTTTAGGCGACTTGGGCGGCTGATGTAAGTCAGTTTTTTTGTTCTAGAAAAAATACACACTTTGAGCGACTAGTCTATTTTAAGAATTTTCTCTTGAAAATATACCTTGTTAATGGAGGTTTGAAGATACTCTTTGATGTTGTTGAAAACATCAAAACTTATAACTAGACGGGCCTTTGTTGAATCGAGTATGCTAAGAAATTTTTTGATTTGGTGCCTGATTCCGAGCAATACCAATGTTTAATCAACTTCCATTTGCATAAGACCATCTTCCACACATACCACTACAAAAAAAAGAGGCATTTAGTGACACAACTTTTAATGACACACAAAAAAGAGTGTAAGTAAAAGTACATGTTTACTTACATTTTTCCAAAAAGTGTAAGCAATAGTCTTACTTATACTCACACTTTTAAAAAAGTGTAAGAAAAATGTAGTTTTTCTCGAAAAAAAGTGTTAGGGAAAAGTGTAACTTGTAAATAGAGACGAGCATAATAGACCGCGGATCAGACCGAACTGGAACAAACATATTTCGTTTCGGTCCTCAGTT
>BQNB010079851.1:4436-30112 GCA_026074375.1 Tanacetum coccineum | reverse complement strand
ATTCATAATTAGTGTTTCTACATAGTCAACTGTATTTATACATCTTGGCTATCATCCTTAATAGGCTGCAAATATCTATTCATTAAGGGACTCACAGTTTGGATACATCCTCTAAGAACTTAAGAAGATTAACCTGAAGAAACATGAAGTTAAAAAAGTTCAACAATCATGTTTAGGAGAGGATTATTGGAAATTATACATTCCTGACTTAGTACTGTTAGGTATATACTTAGTACCGATAGTTATAGTTAGTACTGACAGTACAAAGTGTTAAGTACTGCTTAGATAGTTAGTACCGTTAGTATAAATATAGTCTAAGTAAGTTTATGAGATTGTATGAGATATTGTAGGAATAGATATGTATTATCTTTTCCGTTTTTGTAACGCCAGTTGGTTTATCTTGTTTATAAAAGACCCTACGCATTAGAGAGAGGACACACATGCAACCACAGCTTCTATCACATACAATCATATGTCATAGGTTAGTAATTGTTAATCATATTTAGCAGATTAATAGGAAATCAATCAGTGTTTAGTATTTTATTATTCTTTTCTTAACGCTACTTGTTGTAGATTCGCCATATATAATAAAGTATTCATAGCGCAGTGTTGCGACTCTATATGGTTCAATCTGCTATTTATACAAGTTGGCTTTATCACCCTTAGTAGCGCTATAAAGCATCTGTGCGCAGTTATGGGGACTCACAGTTTTCTCTTGTGATTACTATCAAGCAAGCAAACAAGCAATTATGAAAGTCTTTATGAGATTTGTTCTTTGCCTGATGAACTGAAATAAATAAAACCAATTGTTCTTCTCAAATTCATGTGTCCTTCTTCTTGTTGAGGTGCTTAGTTCGTAAGTCTCCAAATAATTTGTTCAACTGGATGATCTTTTTTGTTTTCTTGGAGCGCGTATCGATACGCTCGGACTGACTCAAGCATAAATGTATCTAATACTGTTCATGTCAGGCCTCCGCCCACCAACATCTTCAATCATGATCCTGACAGATATCTCAATATCTTCCAATTTAGCATATTTGATCATCTGGAAATTCAATGCTTGTTTTCTGCACCATCTTACACTTAACGTCTCTATGTGTGCTCAGAACATAAGTTTCTGTGTTTGTGCCTCACTCGTTAATTATATTCCTTATATTGATGACCAATTTATTCATTATCTTTCTTAGAGTTGCGAAGCATCTGCTCTACTTTTCACTTAATACTCTGGAGTCCTTGATCTCTCATTCTTCAGGAGAACTCTTGTACTTTGATCGGGAGAATTCGACAGGATAACTTTTTCTTTTTTAGTTCATGAGGGTTAAGTTCGTGTCGTCTCTTTCGCCTTTAGTTTGGTTGTATTGTTTTAATATTTATCTATTACGGTGTGGTTTGAAAAAGGAAGAGTCTTGTGTGGACGTCGCTCGTGTGGAGTGGTGTTCGTTGTTGATTTTTTAAGTTTGAATTTGGTGTTGTGTGTGTTTTTTCACTGCGCTTGGTTTTGGTCTGTTTTTCATCTGTTGATTATAGGTTGTATTTTTTGGTTAATGTTTTTGTTTTTGTGTTGTTATATTTGATATTTCATTTTTTTTGTTTTTTTTTTTTGTTTTTGTTTCTTTATTGGGCGTTGTGTATATTTTTTGTTTTTTTTATTTTTCCTATTTAGTTTCTTTTTTTGGGGGAATGAAGAAAAGTTGTGGCGTTACGTATTTTCCTCCTCTCTCGTGGTTCAGCATGTCACAATGGGGACACATCCTAAGTTTCATATACTCATCTTGCTAGTGTAATTTACATAAAAAATCCCACAATGGTAGCAGAATGTAATCTTTGCCAGGTACTGTCTCCATTCTAGCTTTACCTGCATCATCACATGCTTTTGTACCTGCATTACCATTAGACTGATTTCCTGCAACAACTGGCTTATAATTCATTGACTTTGTTAGTGCATCAATATCAAAAAGCCAATTTGGTCCACTTCCTGCAATATTAGGTGTATTCTCACTAAACTGGATATGCAGGTTCTCTTCAACTATCCTAGTTCTATTGTTGAATACTCTAAATGCTTTACTATTGATTGAGTACCCAACAAAGAATCCTTCATCAGCCTTACCATCAAACTTGCCTAAGTGATCTATGGTATTGAGAATTGTAACAAGACACCCAAATGGTCTCATAAAGCCTAAAGCTGGTTTTCTACCAAGAAAAAGTTCATAAGGGGTCTTGTTATGAGGCTTAGTTACTAATACCCTATTTTGCACATAGCAAGCAGTATTAACTGCTTCAGCCCAAAAAGTAGTAGGTAGCTTAGAATCAGCTAGCATTGTCCTAGCAGCCTCAATTAGTGTTCTATTTTTCCTCTTAGCTACTCCATTTTGTTGAGGAGTTCTAGCTACACTAAATTCTCTCTTAATACATTTTCTCTCACAAAATTGATTCATCTCCTTATTCTTGAACTCAGTTCTATTGTCACACCTAATTACCTTAACCCTTTGATCTATTATATTTTCTACTCCAGTTATAAAGGACTTAAGAATGCCACTAGTCTCATCCTTAGTAACTAGAAAGAAAACCCAACTAAACCTACTGTAATCATCTGTGACAACTAGGCAATACATCTTTTTCATTAAGCTTTTTACAAATGTTGGACCAAACAAATCCATGTGCAACATATGTAAAGGTTGGCTGATTGAACTTACTGTTTTAGACTTACAAGAAGCTCTATGTTGCTTTCCCTTTTAACAAGCAACACAGGTTTGATTATCTTCAAAAAGTTTTAAAGGTAAACCTCTTACAAGATTTCCCTTAACCATTTATTCATAGTTTTGAAATTTATGTGTCCAAGCCTCCTATGCCAAAGTTTAGATTCATCAGATTTGGCTTTTGCAAAGAGACAAGTTAGACCTCCTTTAGGAACAATATTTATTAAATCAACACTATACATATTGTTCTTTCTAGGAACTTTAAGTAAAACATGACTTTCATCAATTAACTTAAAGTTTGGAGATAAAACAATACATTCAGTGTCATTAAAGAGAACACTATTCTTTTTGTCACACATTTGTGAGACACTAAAGAGGTTAAACTTTAACTCTCTTACAAAATACACATTCTCAAAATCTAAATTATCAGTTTTGATTGTACCTCTGCCTATGATTTTCTCTCCTTTGGGGTTACCTCCAAAGGCAACATATCCTCCATCAATTTCTTCAAAGTCAGTAAGATAGGACATGTTCCCTGTCATGTGCCTTGAGCATCCACTGTCAATCACACCTTTCTCCTAAAAATCTTGATGTGGATTGCCCTGCACATAAGGTAAGAAAATCAGTCTCTTTTGGGGACCCATGCCATTACTGACTTGGATCTTCCTTGTGCATCAACATAATCAAACTTCATTAAGGTGATTGATGCACTATTGTGTTTAGAAACATGGTCTATAACTTTAGTCTTTGGTTTCCAAACCCAACAAGCTGAGGCCTTAACAGCATTAACCTGGTTTCCCTTAACAGCATAAAGTAATGCTTTTGGCCTAGCAGTATTAACCTTTTGATTGAAATTACTATTTTTAGTTGCTGTTTTGTTGTTAATGGGCCTTTTAACAGTTGAATGTGCTTTATTAAAAACATTTGTCATTGGTCTTGCACTATTCACTATTGTTCTGGGTTGAGCAGTATTAACTAGTCTAGCAGTAGTAAGTGATACTAGGCCTGACCTTATTAATACTGCTTTTGGAACCATGTTTCTTTTAGGACTAGGGTGAGTCATTCTAGAAAAATTCTGGTGATTCACCCTTTGAGTATAGTTCCACACTGGTTTTACCATCTTTTTATTATTAAACTATCTCTGATGGTTATCACAATCATACTGCAGGTGATCAAAACTTCCACATACATAGAAAGCTTTGTTAATCATCTCAAAATTACTCCTTAATCTTTCAGACATCATGTAATTCCAGTTTCTTTGGTTTCCTTTAGGACTATGTGTGTTTAGCCTATTTTGATCACCTTGTTTAACAGTTGTTTTCCTAGTAGATTTTACTTGCTTTTTAGGTTTAACAAACTCTATTTTAGCAAAACTAGGTTTAACAGTTTTCTTCTCTATCTTAGGCTTTGTCTCAGCTTCATCCTCACTATCTTATATCCAATCTTCAATAAGTGGGGGACCAAAGTTCTTCCTAACAACCTTAGGCTTGTCTGTACTAGCCTTAGCTTCACTAGTCTCAACTACAGGCTTCTTACCTGTAAGCTCACTAACTATAGGCTCATTCATAAACTCTTCTAGACTAGAGAATGACAAATCAGGTTTTGGAGGAATAAAGTTTCCTGTATAGGGAGGTGGAACAACATTATACCCTAAACCTGTTTTGTACTTATCAACTATCTGATAGTCTATTAGTTTGCTTAAGCTTTTAGATGAATTCTCAAAATTTTCTACTGTTAGCTGAATTTCATCTTTTTATTTTTGAGCCAGTTCCAACTTCCTCCTAAGCTCTGTAATGGCTACTTCTCTCAAATGAATCTCACGTTTTAAGACCTTGATATCTTCCTCATAAATAGACTCATTTTTCTTATAAACTAGAAGTCTTGCTTCTATAGACTCTAAACCTGTTTTATAAGCAATAACATTTAACTTAGATGTCCTTAAGTCTTTTAACAGTTGTTCATTTTTTTCTTTAAGAATTTTAACATTTTCCAAACAAGATGATGAACAATTTGAATCAGTAGATACCTCAGAGTTAGAACTTGTAGAAGAGTAAGCCATGAGTGCAAAGTTAGTTGGACCTTCTTCTGCTTGATCACTCCAATCATAACCAGAACCATCACAAGACACCAAAGCATTAGAAGTAGTTGTCTCCACTGGCACAACCCTTCTCGTGTTTTCCCTATTCCTATTTTTTGGTTCCTTGGAGCCCTGCACTCCCTTGCAAAGTGTCCCCTTTTGTGGCAGTTGTAACACTCCACCTTGGACTTATCAAACCCAATGGTCTCAGTACCATTTACAGAAAAATTCCTTCCATTCTTCTTCAAGTATCTCCTTGCCCTCATTGTTAGCATAGCCATCTGCCACCTTAAATCTATCTCTTCTAAATCATCAGGATGAATTTGTTGCAAGTCCTCATTGTCAAGTTGTGGACTGTTTGGTTGACTTGCAAAAAAAGCACAGATGACAACATCACTTAAGTTGTCAATTGTTGTTGAGTTAACAACAGTAGCTTGAGTGCTAGCAGTTGTAGCATCATGAGCAGTATTAACTGCTCCATTTGTGCTGCTGGTGCTGTTTGAGGACACAAAGGTTACGTTTTGTGTGTTTGTGTTTGAGCTTGATGTCCATTTGACCTCTGGTTCATAGATCTTCAGGTTGTTGTAAAGATCATCCAAGCTTAATGTATCTATCTCAGGCTTGTTCCTTTACATAATGGTATGTGTGTTCCATTCAGGTGACAGACTTCTTAAGAACTTCTGATTCACATCTTCTTGTAAGATACTTTCACCATGAATCTCCAACTGACTGATAAGCTTTTGAAGCCTATCAAAGGTTTGATCTAACACCTCTGAGCTAGATGCAGTAAAATTTTCATACTGCTGCTTTAGAAGATTCCTTTGAGTCTTTTTAGTAGCAGCATTCCCTCCAAACCTCTTCTCAACAGCCTACAGCAATGACTTGGCATCTTTGATGGAGTTAAACTTTAATTGATGTTTATTAGGGACGCCCATCAATAAAGTGCTTCTTGCCTTCAATTCTAACCTCCTTTGTGCCTTTTCTTCAACAGTTATAGGAGCAATTATAGTCTTAACATATTCAACAACTTTTGTTATTGGAGGTGCATTACCATTCTCTATGACTTCCCATAGAGAATAATCAATCATCTAGATGTATTGTTCCATCCTCATCCTTCAAAGCTCATACTCACCTGGTTTAAGCATAGGCACTTTTGATGCAACCACCATATGTGTTGAGTCATGATCCATCTCTTTGTAACAAACAAACCTTGTATGTAAAAGCAGTTTCTTCTTATTCAAAGCTTCTCAACAAGCTCTGATACCACTTGTTGATCCCACTTTAATAGATCTTGAATTCCTTAGCTTGTGTAAGGTTTAGTTATGCTAGATAAATCTAACACAAACTATAGTAGAAACTTTTTTGAATATATTAATGATTATGCGAAATCTAATATTTAATCAATAAGAAGAATTCTTCAATGAAACAGTAACACAAAACATTATAATTCAACAATAAAAGCTCTAATATTATTATTACAAATAATACGAATACTCTCCTTAGTATTAGGGTTACAAAACCTTGAAGCTATGATAATTCTATGAATGACTTGTTTTTGGTACATAGAACTCTATGCCCTAGGACCTCCTTTTATACACCAAGGAGTCCTAGTCGATTTACAATATATTCCTAAAACTTAGATTATTCTCAAAGATCTATTCTATAAATAATAATCCTTATCACATAAGTAATCTTGATCTTCAATCAATCTTTATCTTTTAGCAGTCGTAATCTTTCAGCAGTTGTAACTTTGTACCAGCAGCATTAACTCTGAACACCAGTAGTAGTAACTTATACACCAGCAGCATTAACTTAGCAGCATTAACTTCAAAATCATCAAGAAGTCTTTTAATCCCAACAATTTCCAACTATGGTTATGATGTTATCTTAGAGGTACCTCATTCTGAAATCTATCTTAATGATATGGAAAATCAAAGTGTGCATGCCATGCAGGATTTTAAACAAACACTAGCTATGTATTTTTCAGATAATGAGATACAAAGTGATAGCAATATTATTCCGTACTCTCAATATTTGGAAGAAACACAACAGGAAAATGTTCAAGAAACTCATTTGCAAGCACAACAAGATTCAATGATTTTATCAGTGATAGAACAAATGTCAGAACAAATGATTAATCATGTAAATAATTGGGAAAAGGCTAATAAGGAACAGAATAATGAATCAGTAACCGCTGAGATAGAGAGATATAAAGAATGAGTAAAAACTTTTGAACAACATCTTAATATTGATTTAAGTAGTCGTGAAAAAATGATTGATTCTCAGATGGATGATATGATTAGAGAGAAGCTTGCACTGAAAGAACAAGTTGACTCACTTGAGCAAAATCTTTCTAAACAAATCAAAGAAAAGGAATGTTTATTGCAGACATTCACAGTTTTCAAAAGTGAATCCAAAGAAAAGGAAGATAAATATATGGAAAACGAAATTGATTTAGAAAAGAAGATAAAGGAACTTGATACTATTCTTTTTAAAGTGGGTCAATCTGCTCAAACAGTGCACATGTTAACAAAGCCACATGCCTTTTATGATAACATACACAAACAAGCTCTAGGTTATCAAAATCCGTTTTATCTTAGGAAAGCTCAGCGGATTAAGCCAACCTTGTATGATGGTATTGTTATGTCTGATAAACACGTTGCTATGTCTGTGATTGATGATGAGTAAACATTGATTTTAGAAGAAGAGAGTCAATCAAAAATGTTTGAAAAAGCAAAGGATCCAGAGATTATTCATAAAAACATTTCTCATAAACCTATTGATTATGAAAAATTAAATAGACTATCTAAAGATTTTGGGAAATGTTTTACTCCACAACAAGAATTGTTAGCTGAACAAGCCTTTTGGTTGCATATGTCCTATCCTAACAATAAACCTTCTGATGCATTACCTATCAAAATCTAAGCTCCTAAGGAACATCTTAAGATAAGCTTGGTGAATGAAAGCCTTAAGAAGATTAAATTCCACCTTGCCAAATTTGACAATGTGGTGAAGATATGGACTACACTTAATGCTCGTACAGAAGAGGAATGAGGGTTTGAACATACTAAAGCTGTGTTTAACAATGAAATTATTCCATTTCTAAAATCTTTAAAAGACATCTTCAATGTGTTTGATAGAGATCTTCTAAATGAGATAATGGAAGTAAAGACAGTTTTTAACCAAATGGACACGGCTGTTCAATAGTCTACAGTCGACAAACAATGTTTGGAAATTGCAAAAAAAGAAGTACTTTTGGAAAATGATCGACTCTTGCAACAAATCATGTCTCAAGAAGTTCTTTTGACTGTGATGAATTCAATGTCTTTGATTGGTGAATCTGTGAATATGGATGGAAAGAGAAAAGAAACTTGTAATCTTGAGGCCGAGCTTTTTAAATCACAAAATGCGTTCAATGATCTTTTGAAACGTCACTCACAACTTGAAAAACATTGTATTTCTCTTGAATGCTCAATACAACTCAATCAATAAATTTTTCAAAAACGTGAATCTTGTGATAATCAAAATGCTCTTGAAATTCTAGAATTTTTTGCATATAATGATTTGAAAGCTCAGCTTCAAGACAAAGACAATACCATTTATAAGTTGAAGGACATGATAAAATCAATGAGAGAAAAGTCCAAGGATGAGAATGTAAAGTATGATTATTGTGAAATAGAGAACAAAAATGTGAAACTAGAGAATAGTGTGGCAAAATTACTTTCAGAAAATGAGCGTCTTTGTAATGAAATTAATCATGTTAAACAGGTTTTTAAAGAGTAGTTTGACTCAATTAAAAAGACACGTGTTTATTCTAAAGAATAGAGTGACACCTTAATTGATAAACTGAACTTAAAATCTACAGAGAATGAGGATTTAAAAGCTCAAATTCAAGATAAGGTTTTTGTGATAACGTCATTGAAAAACGATCTACAGAAAATAACAGGAAAAGACATTATCGATATTGCTTCACAAATACCATCTACCAACACTATTGTTCTAGGAATGTTCAAGCTAGATTTAGAACCTTTGGCTCCTAGGTTATTGCAAAATAGGGATGCTCACATAGATTACCTTAAGTACACTCAAGAACCAGCTGATATTCTTTAGGAAATAGTCAAACAAGCTAAAATAGAACATCCTTTAGATAAAGAGTTAGACTTTGCCTGTAAGCATGCCCAACGAATTCAGGAGTTACTTGTATATGTTCGAGATACATGCCCGAATGCGATTACTCTTAGTGCTAAAAAGGTTGCTGTCACACCCAAAAACAAGGTCAAGAAATTTAGGTTTGCTGAACCTCTCACATCCTCAAGCAATAGTAAACAGGTTGAGTCATCAAAAATATTAGATTCTAACACACATGTGTTATCTTCTATAGGATTGCAGTGTTCTACTAGTAAAAGCAGATCAAAGCCTACTGGCAATAAAAGAAATGATAGGATCTCGCAAACACCAAGTAAGAACATGAAGAATAAAGTAGAATCCCAACCTAGGAAAGTTAATAAAAAGAATCGTGTTGTTAAACCTATTTGTGATGATAATGTGAATTCTGGTCTTAATTGTGCTACTTGTAAGAAATATTTGCTTGATGATGTTCATGATAAGTGTCTTCTTGATTTTGTAAAAAATGTGACAAGCCATGCTAAATCTGCTAAGTAACATAAAAAACAAAATATTTGGAAACCTACGGGTCATGTATTCACTGAAGTAGGATAAAATCAAAACCAGCAGGCAAAACTTTCACTATAGTTGGTAATCCGTGCCCTTTAACTAGGATCCCTTCATATAACACCCTGTGTTTTCAAGTCTTTGACGACGTCAATAAATGTGCTATTTATTTTTATTATTGTACGTGTTTGCTTAAAATTGTAAACGTTAAGTTAAATCGCGTACGCCAAAAATTAGCGTTCAATGTAAACGGGCATCAAACAATTAAATGTTTACATCAAGCAAGGGTTATATAATTATTTTGAGGATAATTAATAACTTTGTTCATTTTATTTTTATCGGATACGTAAAGTGTATACGTTTCGCGATAAATTGCGTTTAGGCACTCCCGGAACCACAAAAACTTTTCTACGCTTCAACAAATACCCACTTTTATACCCAATACATAAAAATTACATAAATATATCATATATATCTTTGTTTTGCCGAAAATAATACAACATGTATGAATATATACATGAAAATTTACATGATACTTGCATCTTGGTCAAAATAAACACCATACTTCATGTAAGTAACACCATACCTTGTTCTTTTAACTCTTATGACCATACCTAGCATGCTTTGACTACTAACCATAACCATGACCATACTTTGAACCATGCTTGGACTTTTGACTTCTATTTATAGGTTTGGAAGTCGGTTCGATACGGTGTATCCAAGGATTGGATAAGGTATTGGGGATTTCTTGGAGTAGGGACCACGCTTGACATCTTTCAGAATATTATATTCATTCCATATTTCCAATACGGCGTATTGGTCTTCTCTAAATACGGCGTATTCTAAACTTTATTCCTTTATGTGCTCTTTGGTGAGTGCAGGCAAGATACGCCGTATCTTCCTTGATGGATACAGCGTATTGGTCTTGAATAGTAATCTTTTAAAAATATTCTTCATTTAAGCTCCAGATTGCCGCCTTTTGCATCTTTTCAACCAACTATCGCATAATTACTGCAATTCTCAAATTATAAACGATTTGAGTAAAATTTCTTTGCAATAAACTATACAAAAACGGGTTTAATACGTGGATAATGATGCTATCAACAATAGAAGTTATTTGATGTCATCAAATATTCCCCCTACTTTAATCCTACTTGTCCTCAAGTAGCTTTTAGAAGTTTATAAAAATGTATCCCTAAGGATATTTTCCCTTAAAGCATTTATTTGATCTATTACAAGTACACAACTAAACACCTCACGAAATAGGAAGATGAAAACACTCAAATCACTCAACTAATCTATGTGGTAACATGTAACTAATTCGCTTAATTGCTCAGTCGTGACAAGTATTCTATCATAATCTTAGCAAGGATACACATCTCCACCACTAAAGCCAAGGAGTAACAAGTTTATAAAGGTAAATATGGGTTTTTGTATGGAAAGGCTTACGGTTGATCATTCTACAATCTTTCACCAGAAGTACCACTCCAACAGGGCAGCTGAAGCACACATACATGGCCGTAACGACAAAATAGACATGTGTGTTTGATCATCCCAAACTTTACATACTCTACAAGGTAAGTGGTGATATCTTTCACTTTGTACAATACTCTACATCGTTGATTTTTGTTGCGTATCAACGAATAATCGATCCTTCGTGTAATTCCTTCGGTTCTTGCTTTGCGAAACGATTATCTTCAAACTTTCCTTCTTTTTTGTTTTAATTTTTCTCATTTTTTCATTTTTTACCAATCTAACTATATACGAAACTCGGAGTAGTTTCACCATCTTCACGATCATAATAATTCCGGATAATTCCTTCGATAGTTTTTCGTTCTTTGAATTCACCATTAATTGTGACGGTAGTAAAATCACATGAGTTTTGACTACTAATATACATTCCCATTTGAAATGTGCAAATTTCCAACCGCACTAAAGTTAGAAAATGACACAAGACTCGGGAAATACAAACTTTACACTTTAAGAAACTAGCAATTGTAAATTAAAACTTAAATCTAAACCCCCCACCTGGGTAGGTTAAGGTTAAGGGTGTTTTTGTTACGAAACAAATAGTTGATGTATTCCTAGGATTGGTTTCTAAGGGTTGTTCCTAGTGGATCATCACTCTAAAGTTAAAAGTGGGAAAAGGGTGTTAAATCTGGAGGTTGAACTAAATCTGGTGTATAAAAAAAAAAAACATGGTGTAGTTAGTTAATAAGCAACATGGATAGGCGATTTGGGTGTGTAATCCTAAAATTTACCAACGTAAACAAGTTACTCTAATTAAATCCATATACTCATTTATTGATAGTCTCGAATAGCTTATACCAAGCCAAGTTCTATAAAGTACTACAAATCACCTGGGCACACTCATATTTTATGGGAAGTTGGGTGAAAACATTTGGGAAACGGACGGTTAAATCCTCATAATATCTAACAAGGGTTTTTGTGTGCGGTGTTAAGTAACATGCAATTTCACAAAAGTAGCTTGAATTTTTTTTATAATTTGAGCATAATTTAGCATTTTAGTATGAAAAATAGGACCACGTAAACATTTCTATTCCATCCACCACTTGAATTATACAAACGTCCTCGTTGTATAGATAAAACATAAATATGGGAATTTAAAAAGATAATAGTATAAGAAAACTCCCCTGATTATTTGCTCGGTAGAGTCTCCAAGTTGCATTATGAGCCAAGGATTGTGTGCTGAAAGCTTCTGAATTCTAGACGAAACAAACCACACAGAAGTCAGGAAAAATAATAGCATTCCACCAACTTCGTCGATATTTCTTTCACGAGGTCCTGTGTAAAATAGGAAAAACGTGCATTCCTATCTTGGCATCTACGGTTAATTTAAACTAAACTAAACAAACTAAATATGAGTTAGTCTGGTGGATACGCCGTATCAAATTAATGAATACGCCGTATTCCAGAACTGAAAATAATGTTTTTAAAGTGCATAAAAAGTAAAGACTGATAACGTCCAGCCAATCAATACGCCGTATGGTATGGGGCGGATACGCCATATTGATGTCTGGGAAGACAGACTCGATAAAATTAAATAACAATCCGGGTTGTCTCCCGGGAAGCACTTTTGTTTACAGCAAAGTCTTTAAGTTAGACTTGTCTTTAGCTTCTTTTCACTCGGCTCTAGTCACCATCCATCCTTCATCCATTATCCGAAAGATTTCTCTCTTGTGATTGTAAGATCATCGTATTCATCTTCTTTTACATCAACATACTTTTCATCATTATTGAACGAATATTTGATCATCATATATCTCCTTATATTGCACATCGGCAGCTCATGCACTTCACATAATTCTTCACTCTTATTATCTTCATGATTTGTCTCATAAGCATCATCGTAGTTTGCATTTATGTTCCAGCATCTCATTTGTTCGTAACGTGACTCATCATCATCTTCTTTGATAAATCCTTCCATGATAGCTTTATTTCTTAAAGCCTTATCTTTAAGTTCACTATCTTCCAAACCCTCGTACCACTCATAATCCTGATAATGTAGTTGGTTTCCAATAATGTAAGTTCTGGGTAAGTTTCCTCCATTACAGTATCCATCATCCATCCAACTACATGTTGGCCATTCCGAACATCCAGTTTTATAGTTGAAAGGCTTGTAAGTATGTTTAACTGGTGTGGGTTTGGTCCAAACTCCAGCGTTAGTCCATGGCTTCTCATCTACCCATGGTACGTCCTTGTTCCATTCATAGATCCAATCATCCTTGTAATCTTAAAAGGTCTTGAATCCCTCAATGTCCTTAGTAAGTAAGTCTGGATCAATTTGTAAAAGATAGTTAAATTCTTTGAATGCCTTGCATATAGGTGTTTTAAAATTAAATAAATTTGTGTCGATCCTAAAGACTTCAGCAACTTCATCCTTATCATCAGAAGATTCTTCATCAGTGAGCTCAACTTCATCATCTCCTCTGATCTAGTAAATCCATAATGCTTTCATAGTATAATGATCCATTATCTTGTAGTTAAAAAACTTCGATCCCAACCATTCAGTAAATGCAACATCAGACGGATCATATCCTATATCATCATTAGCTTCATGCTCTGAATCATCATCCATTTTCGAGTCACATGGGATGTTAGCAACTTCAACTTCATATGTGAATAAATCATCATCCATTCCGCTTAATCGATTGACTTCATTGTTGAAAACTTCAAGTGATGTATTGCAAGTGAGCGAAACATCTTCGACCTTAACATCCTTAATTTTCTTGAACTCTCTTTTGATAACCTTTGTCATTCTTACTGAAAAATACCCAGAAAATTATCAATAGAACCAGCGGGAGAAAGGTATATAAAAAAATTTGGGTTTTAAGTTCGAGAATGGAAAAGAACTTTATCAGATAATCGAAACGCCGTATTCAAAAGAAGTGAATACGCCGTATTGATCAGTTGAATGAATACGCTGTATTGGACAGAAAGTTGGATACGCCGTATCCAATGGAAGTGGATATGTCATATTCAGTTATCGACCAGAACAGTGTATTAAGAAAAACAAATAAATACGCAAACAATTAAACACACATATATACAAGTAAACATTAAACTAACAAATATACAAAAATATACATAATATACAAGAATATACACTAATCTAATTAACACTACCCCTAAGGGTTAGATCTAATCTAATGTTAAAACCAAAATATCAAATAAAAAATCAGATTAATTTTTCACTCCCCGGGGGCAGCGGACGCCAAAAAAACTTGCTGGGTCGTTTGTGTGGTGTATATTTAAGATGTTTTAAGTTTTAAATTTAAATTTGTATTTTTCCGACTTAACAAAAAATGACACTTTAACGGGCAGTGTACCCGGTCGGTGGTAGGTAGAATGTAGTAATAGTAGGGTGTTCGAACACTTGGAAGCGATCAACGAGTTAAAATCTCTCAATTTATTTATATTTTGGTTATCTAATCTATGTTAAATCTAATCTAAGTCAAACCTATGCTAAACCTATGTTAGTTCTAATCTTAATTCTAACAGGTAAAAGGGGGGTTTCAGCCTGAGAGACTGGCACAGGTTGGTCGGTGACTACAATCAATTCAAGACACTTTAACCCACGCAAGCTAATTAACAAAAGATAAAAGAGCGGTCGAGCCTTATATAAGAAAACTGTATTAACCATTATTAATCCGATTAGAACGTTGGTTTGTTTCTTTAGTGCAATGATTTCTTCTCTCGAAGTGGCATATCATTCTTAAGACTTAGGTGGGACTTCTTCCTTAAGAACCTCCAGACAATTATTCTGTCACATTAAAGCATCTTTTCGCATTTAAAGCATTCCATATTTTGCTGATTATAATTTATCTTAGGGATTAAAACAATGATGATCTTGTTAAACCCTAGCTCATAGAGACTTTACCCACTTACTGCTTAATGGCAATTTATACACTAGTAGTCTACTTGTCCAACTATGCAATGGAATTCGTACGTTATTTGTTGAATTATTTAGGTTCACCTTCTAGTCAACTCGTTCAATAAACCATTGTCAATATTCAATTAACTAGTTAAGCCCGAAGCGTATCCTAGACACATATTTAGAAGGACAATACTTGTGATCTTATGATTCTAGATGTATAAATCACTATATGGAGAGCTATCCTAGACTCTAGATTACTTGGTCCGTATCACTAGATCTAGTTGAATGATAGGTCGTCATAGAAAGCTCGTAAAACATGTATAAATGATCACATACAAGCATCACAACGATAAATCAAGAAATCAAGATAAATAAACAATACCAGGCATTAAAACTTCATATAATGGGCTAAGACCGAAGGTAATAGCTTCAACGTATATTAATACTAGATCAATTATTTAAGCCAAGGTTAGTAAACTAACGAGTTACACGAATGATTACAATAACTGAACGATTACCTAACAGATATGGAGTTACACGTTGTCTCCTATGGAATATGTTTTACGTTGCTTGAACTCTTCTGCTCTTTTATCCTTTAAAAATCTGACTCTTTTTGGTTTATGGTATCAGAATATGATTTAGCCACTTAAAACTGGTTTTTAGTTTTCTATTTATTAAGGTCTGGAAATCCGGTTCGATACGGCGTTATTCAAGGCTTGGCTACGGAAGTATTGTGGATTTCTTAGTAGTAGGGTCCACGCTTTATCTTTCCAGAATATTATATTCATTCCATATTTCCAATACGGTGTATTGGTCTTCTCTGGATATGGCGTATTGAGCATTATTCCTTTGTGGTCTTTGGTGAGTACAGGCACGGATACGCCGTATCTTCCTTGATGGATATGGCCTATTGGTCTTCAGAATAGTAATCTTCAAAATATCTTCATTTAAGCTCCAGAATGCGTGCCTTTTGCTATCTTTCACCAATACTCTATAATTATGTAATTCTCAAATATAATCGGATTAAGTAACAATTCTTTGCAATAACTATTCAAAAGGGGTTAATAAAATGGTATGAAATGATGCTATAAAATAGACGTATTTGAGGTCATCAATTACCTTAACGTACACTCAAGATCATAGCTTGATATATTTCTTCAGGAAATAGTCGAGCATGCTAAAGGAGGACCATCACTCTAGATAAAGAGTTAGACCTTTTTTTTACCAAAAAAGGGGTAAATTTTATAAACAAAAGCCAAGAGGCATAAACTGTACAAGATAGAAACCATAGGGAAAGGATAGGACAAATCCCTAAAGCTTTACAAGCTATGGCAAGATACTAGGCAATGGACAAGTTCCATGCTCAATACAACATTAAACCAAAAGAACATAAACTAAAACAAACCCTACAAAATAGCAAACTTCAACAAGAAACTCATATACTGATGGAGCAATACCTACTGAAAAGGACCGGCAAACTCTGAATAAATCAAAGGCATGAAGAGACCAATCAAGATACACTGAAACATCACCATAAGATGGACCCAAACAACAAGAAATAAGTACATATGAGTAATGCAATCCCAAGACTCGCCTCATTAGAAACCTTGCAAAGTAAAACCCAAAAGGAAAAACCTTAGCAAGGAAAAGAGTGCAAGGGATAAAACTTAAAATAGCAAATGAAACCTTCAGCATCATAACAAACCAAACCAAAGCAACCAAGAAACTAACCAGATCACAAAGCAAGCCTATCAAAACCAACCATCAAAAAGAACCTGGTGCATATAAAACATATACTCCCTCATTATCATGACACATTTCAGGGGCATATGTAGAAGATACCATTAGATGTATAGAGCACCAGAGAGTACAAAACCACAGAGGTAAAGGAAAGAGACAGTTAAACCGTAGTTACTAACCCAAGTCCAACACTAGTGTGCCTACCCTACACACAACACTAGTAAAAGACCCAGGCTTTCCCTAAAGCTGAAAGTCCTTCCAGAACATGTTAGCCATCCACTTTATCACCAAAACCCTTTAACTATACATCATAAAACATAAGGTATATTAGGAATAATGAAGAACCAAACACCCCCATATAAACTTCAAACTGCCAATCCAAACACCCCTCAGGAAGATTTTGTTGCAAGTCCACATACCAAAACTAATATCTCTTCTCCTATTCCTACATAAAGACATCACAACTTTATGTAGACCATCAAAAACTAGAACCATCATCATTAATCATTCTTTGGAGCTTGATTCAACAAAACAGTCACTAGGACACTTTTTCAAAGGAAACTTCCATATATCAGCAACTTCTTTAACATTAGGAAAAGCTTTAAGGATGTTCAAACTCATAATCTTAAGTCTAACAGATTCAGTGACAATAGAAAGTAGCTTGTCATTAGATCTATCACATTTCCTGAACAACCTAAAGTTTCTCTCCTGCCATACAAAATACACCACAACACCAAAAACTAACCTTTAAATTATACTCCATATACTGTTGTTTGCAGGCTTATTAGAAATACTAGAAATAATCTCAGCCTAAGTGTTAGAAAGATCATTAAGCTTTGCCATTACTTTCAACCTTTCCTATAGCCTTTTAGAGAAATGTCATATCAAAGATAGAGATGCTATAGGAGTCCTTACAAGTGCACAAAAAGGGCACAACATATCCAAATGTTCAGCCATCTAGAACAACTATATTGAGTCTTGAGCCTCCCTTCAAAGCCATCCAAAGTTCAAACGAATGCTAGGCACACATTGGAGATCCAAACATGCTGTGCCAAACTAACTTTTGGACATCTTTTTTACCCTTCCAAATTCTTGGACATCTAAACAATTTTTCCTTACCCCTATTGCTTAACCAAATGACGCTTGTCAGAACATTGTCTTTTTCATTAGGCTAAGAAATTCAGGGAACATTTATATCATATACACCCGTTTTCTAGGCAGATCCAAAAGAACTCACCCATATCCTTTAATTTAGAACTAAGACTTACCCCCCCCCCCCACCTCCGCCCCCCATTTCGCTCTCTCTCGCGCTCGCTTCCCCTGGCTAATTAAACTACTCCAAGGACCTTTGTTCATGCACAAACATCATACAAGACATTACATCTCATTCCTCCGCCCCCCCAATTTCAGATCTCACACAAATTGTTCTAATTATTGTTCTCAGATTGCATTTTTCTAACACCAGGAGATTGTATGTTAGACCCACAAAATCACATACTATTTCCTTGAGCCAATATAATTAAACCACCTAACTTTAGACTCCTTATTAGACAGAATATTCCATGCGTTTGTTGGTCATTAAGGCTTGGTTCCAGGTTTGTAAAGATTTTTACCCAAGACCACCTTGACTTTTTGGCTTACAAATGTCTTTTCAGGCAATACTGGCTTGTACCAGAACTCTTATTCCAGACCATAAGAACTTTTTGAAAAGTTTATCAATGGAACCTCACCCCCACAACTTGTCAGGGAAGAAAAAAACTTCGAAGCCCAAGATACGTAAAGACGTAACGATGGAAGAAATGACGTGAAGTTTCAAAGCCTATAAAAGGCACCCTATTTCTCATCAGATAATCTTTTGTACCCCCCACTAACCAAGGACATTTTCAGGTCCTCTTTGATTAATTTCCTCCTAGAAAACAATGGCCACCTCCGATCCGGTACTCTAGCAGACAACCCCCACCCCCGATGCTTCATTAACGCGCGCTGGAATGAACATAAGAATGCTACACTTAATATCATTAGGCACATTCCTAAAGTAGACTATACTCTTAGACATACTAGGATACAATCCTGAAGTGAGGCTAAACTCATCCAATGCTCTTCTCAGGATGGATGCAGAGTACTTATCAGCATGACATAGGAGCATAAGGTCATCTGCAAAACAAAGGTGAGTTATTCCTATTTCCTTGCAACCCCAATGAAATTTGAACCTTTTATCCAAAAAAATTTACCTCTTAACCATCAAGTTGAAGACTTCCATGATAATTGTAAAAAGGTAAGGTGATACAGGATCACCTTGCCTTAATCCTCTCTTAGCCTTAAAAAAACCATGAGAATTCCCATTAACATTAATAGAAAAAGAGGTAGTAGAAAGGCAAACCATGATCCAGTTTACCATCTTGCTGTGGAAGCCAAAGTAATCAACGACCATCTTCAAGAAATCCCATGAAACTGTGTCATAGGCCTTCTGTATATCAACTTTGAAAGCACACCTTCTAATCTTGTTTTTCCATGTGTAACCATTCATGAGTTCTTGAATCAAAAGAATATTATCACAGATTTGCCTTCCTTTAATGAATGCACTTTGATTAGGATCCACCAACTCCTTAAGAACCTTCTTAATTCTGTTAGTGATCACCTTACTAATACACTTATAAATAACTTCACAACATGCAATGGGCCTATAGTCAGAAGTTTTCCTAGGATTCTTTGACTTAGGCACAAGAGAGATGATTATAGTGTTAAGCTCTCCTAGCATTTTACCACTAGAAAAGAATTCATTGACTGCCCTACAAACATCACCCTCTACAACTCCCCAAGAAGCTTTGAAATTTTTTGAAGTAAAACCATCTGGCCCAGGGGCCTTATTGTCTTTAATATCAAAAATTGCAGCCTTAATTTCTTCATTTGTCACAAGTTTAACCATCTCTAAAGCATCATGCTCATTGATCTTCTTAATAAACACCCGAGTTGGATCTTCCACAGGAAAAGTATCCTCCTCAACTCCAAAGATCTTCTAAAAATGCTCCACAAATTTATCAGCAACATCAACACCAGTGAAGCTCTCCCTACCCTCACCAGAAATGGACTCAATTATACTTTTGTTCATTCTACCCTTCAGAGAATTGTGGAAATAAGCATTATTTAGATCCCTTTCCTTAAGCCACTTAATCTTAGACTTTTGCCTAAGGACCCTTTCTTCATCCAGCAAAGCATTTCTATAAGCATTAATATAAATCATTTCTTCCTCCCTTAACACAGAACAATAACGATTCTTATCAAGGTCAGCTTGGACTCTTTCCATTTCAATCTTCAGCTTCTTCACATTAGCAAAAACATTATCATTCTTCTTGTTTAACTTCCTCATATGCTTCTTCATCATCTTTAACCTCTTAGCAAGAATATAATGGTCACCCACCCCCACAACCAGGAACAACCCATTCTTTCATGACAATCTTTAGTAAAAATAGGTTTACCCCCCGGAATCCCCATCCATAAACCATCTCTTGCTTTAGCATTTTTTTATCTAACTCTCAGTAACACCAGCCAGAGTGTGGGTTGCATCAGCCATATTGTATGGAAGGAAGTCTGGCGGAAAGGCCTTAAACTCACCCCCAAAACTTGGCAATTACCATTACAAACTATCTCATTTATTTCAAAATACCCCTATCTTCAGGTTCTCACTGTCCTCCCTTTTGTATCCCATCGCCCCATACTAAAGAATCCAGACATTAAGATGTCCTTAATCTCTAAAGCCTCAACACAACCCTTAAAGTATTTTACCCCATAGGCCCCTCTAACACTAGTATTGGTGCTCTTATTATCAAATAAAGTGACATTAAAATCCCCTAGCAAGACCCAATGATGGATTCCAGCAGTTAAACTGTGATCCATAAGGTCTTCATAATATACTATTTCTATCTCATTATGATTCTCTCCCATAAACAAAAGATATATTAAAAAGCTCTTCCCATCTGAACATAATAAACCAAGAAATGCTAAACTTGCGCGCTCCTCTTAGCAATAAGCGCCGTATATATTAAACGCGCGCTCGGCGCTCGAACTCAACACACCCCCTTTAAGTTATTCCTTACCCCATAGACTTTGCCTGTAAGCCATGCCCACGAATTTAGGGAGTTATTGTATATGTTCGAGATAATGCCCTAAATGCGAACTAATCCCTTCAGCTGCTTAAAACGGTTGCCATCCCACACCCCCCCAAAACCAAGATCATGAAAGCTCTAGGTTTGCTGAACTCCCCCTCCATCCTCTAGTAATAGTAAACCTAGCGTCTCGATCATCAAACAAACAATCAGATTATCTCTCTACTCACCGCGCGCCGCTGATCTTCTCAGAGATTGAAGTGTTCTACTAGTAAATGCGGATCAAAGCCTTATGGGTATAGTATAAGGACAATGATAGGTAGCGGATCTCGCAAAACACCAAAGTAAGGAACATGAAGAATAAGTTAAAAAAGCCCCCCAACCTAGGAAAATTATAAAAAGAATTGTGTTGCTTTTAAACCCTCGCGCGCATGATGATAATGGTATAGCATTTCATTTTCATGCGAATTTCTGAACATGTTGTCGCTATTTGTAAGAAAGAAATCGTTGTTTGATGGTGTTCTGAATATGTTTTCATTGATTTTATGAAAAAAAATGTGGATTAGTAATAAACCATGCATTAAATCTGCTAGAAGAACAGAATAAAAAGAAATATTTGGTGACCTACGGGGGGGGTCATCTCATGGTCCGGTATTCACCTTAAATAGTGATGTATATATCTCTTGTGTTGTTGATCCATAAAGTAACACGCCCCGGACTCATATTCCGCTGCGACCCAATTTGGGGGTGTTATACTTCAGCTAACGTAGTACCTCCTAAGACAACCACTTCCCACTCAGTTGAATCACAAAAACCAGAGCTTAAAATCTATAGCAAGAAACTTAAAAATATTAAAAATGTAGGTTCGAGTAAAAAGGCTAAGATTGTAGATTCTAAGAATGCTAACCACTCAGAGCCCAATCATACTTGAGGATCCAATGCTACATATATTTCGTCGTCTTGTTCTTCTGTCATGATAGGTTGTCCAGATTGTTCTCTGGTATCTGGACTCCGGATGTTCAAAACACATGACACGGAATCGCTCTCAGCTCATGAACTTTGTTAGTAAATTTCTAGGTACAGTTAGATTCGGGAACGACCATATTGCAAGAATTATGGGGTATGGTGACTATCAGCTGGGAAACGTTACTATCTCAAGGGTATACTACGTCGAAGGGCTTGGACATAACTTGTTTTCTGTTGGTCAATTTTGTGACGGGGATCTTGAAGTTGCATTTCGGAAAAACACTTGCTTTATTCGTAATTTAGAAGGTTTTGATCTCCTTTCTGGATCCCGTGACATAAATTTGTACACAATTTCTCTAGATGACATGCTTAAAACATATCCGATCTGTCTTCTATCTAAAGCGTCAAAGACTAAGAGCTGGTTATGGCACCGTCGGCTATCACATCTCAACTTCGGTACTATTAACAAGCTAGCTAAAGACAGTCTTGCACGAGGCATTCCAAGACTTAAATTTCAGAAAGATCACTTGTGTTCTGCATGTGCGTTAGGAAAGAGAATGAAATCCTCCCATCAACCTAAAGCTGAAGACACTAACCAAGAGAAGCTATATCTTTTGCATATGGATTTGTGTGGCCCGATGCATGTGGCGAGTATTAACGGAAAAAGGTATATCTTAGTGATTGTCGACGATTACTCAAGATTTACTTGGGTCAGATTTTTGAGGACAAAAGATGAAGCTCCCGAGGCAATCATTAAATGAATAAAAAATATACAAGTTCGTTTGAATGCCACCGTCCGTAATGTTTAAACTGATAATGGAACCGAATTTGTCAATCAGACACTTCGTGAATTCTATGAAAATGTTGACATCTCACACCAAACATCTGTTGCACGAACTCCTCAGCAGAACGGCGTTGTCGAACGGTGAAACCGAACTCTTATAGAAGCTGCTCGTATTATGTTAATATTTTCTAAAGCTCCATTATTCTTATGGGCCAAAGCAATCAACACAGCCTGTTACACCCAAAACTGTTCAATAATACGCCATCGATACAACAAAACTCCATATGAGCTTATGCAAGATAAGAAACCGGATTTATCATTATTTCATGTCTTTGGTGCACTATGTTATCCAACCAATGACAGTGACGACCTGGGTAAATTAGATGCAAAAGCTGACATTGGTATTTTCGTTGGTTACGCGCCCGCAAAGAAAGCATTCAGAATCTACAACAAAAGAACCTAGAAAATTATTGAAACAATTCATGTGACATTTGATGAGTTGACAGCAATGGCTTCTGAACAATTCAATTCAGGACCCGGGCTTTAATGTATGACTCCTGCAACATCTAGTTCAGGACTCGTTCCAAACCCTGTTTCTTAACAACCTTGTATTCCACCAAACAAGGATGATTGTGATCTCTTGTTTCAACCTATGTTCGATGAATACTTCACTCCTCTATCAAATGTTGTTTCTCTAGTTCAAGAAGCTGCTGCTTCGAGAGCTGTGGTTTTAGCTGATTCTCCTATGTCAACTTCCATTGACCATGATGCTCCATCATCAAGTACTCCATCAGCACAAGAACAAGATCAATCCCTAAACATTTCTCAAGGTTTTGAAGAATCACCAAAAACACCAATCTTTCATGATGATCCACTTAATGAATCTCCTCACGAAGAATCAACTTCTCAAGGGTCATCATCGAATGTAAGACAAATCCACACTCCATTTAAACACCTTGGTAGATGGACTAAGGATCATCCTATAGCAAACATAATCGGCAATCCTTCTCGTTCTGTCTCTACGAGAAAGCAACTCCCAACTAACGTCATGTGGTGTTTCTTTGATGCCTTTTAAACTTTGATTGAACCAAAGAACTTTAAATAAGCAATGACTGAACCGTCATGGATCGATGCAATGCAAGAAGAAATTTATGAATTTGAAAGGCTGTAAGTTTAGGAATTAGTGTCGTGTCTAGATAAAGTATTATTGATCCAACTTAAATGGATTTATAAGGTCAAGACAGATGAATTTGGCAGGGTACTAAAGAACAAGGCTAGATTAGTTGCTCAAGGATTCAGGCAAGAAGAGGGAATCCATTTCGAGGAATCATTTACACCGATTGCTAGAATTGAGGCCATCTGTATCTTCATAAGAATATAACGATTTTCAAATGGATGTTAAAACGGCATTCTTAAATAGCAAGCTTAAAGAAGAGGTCTACGTTTCTCAACCAGAAAGATTTGTTGATCAAGACAGCCTATCGCATGTGTACAAGCTTAAAAAGGCCCTCTACGGTCTCAAACAAGCACCATGTGCATGTTACGACATGCTGTCAAGCTTTCTAATCTCATAATATTTCTCCAAAGGTGCAGTTGATCCAACACTCTTCACATGGAAAGCTGGCAACAACTTATTACTAGTACAATTTATATTGACGATATAATATTTGCATCCACTAATGTTGAACGATAAAAATTTATGCAAACCACTAATACTCTGCCATTGTGAATGAGTTTGCCTAATCATATTGACATCTAAGTTCAGAATGTTAATGATGTTGGCAAAATGTAATTCTTTTTAGGATTACATTTTTCTCAAAGTCCTAGAGGCATCTTTATAAACCAAAGCGTCTTCATCCACTACAACGTCTTAAGCTTTGAGGACAAAGCTCTTCTAACGGGTGGAGACTGTAACATCTCGCATTTTCAGGTCATTTACGACTTCATTTATTCTATTATTTATTTTTAGGCTTTTACGCGTTCGCTTTTAATTTCTACCGTTAAGCTAAATCGCGTAAACTAAAAATGATCATTTAACGTAAACAGGCATCAAACAATTAAATGTTTACGTCAAGTAAGTGTTATAAAGTTATTAGGATGATAATTTATAACTTTACGCTTTTTATTTTATTGGTTACGTAAAACGTTTACGTAACGCAATGAAACTAGACTTTTGCATGCATGGCAAACCATAAACCCACCTACACTTCAACAAATACCCACCATAATACCCAATACCCAAAAATATAATAAAAACTTATATGTTTGCTTGGTTGGCCGAATATACATGCATACAAACACATACAACTCTTTCAAATTAAATCAAAACCCTCCACTAACATCTTTAAACAACTATATGTGTTATCCAATGGATCAAAGCTCAAAAGTAATATCAAAATTGTCTTCCTAGGGGTGTTGGGTGTTCGGCTGAATAAGGGGAAAAAGGGGGGACAAGAACAAGCATGCTAAGTTAGGTCATATCACTCTTACACCAAGCAAGAACACACCATACTTGTTCTTACACAAAGCAAGCCCTAAACTATTTTTAAAACCTAAAGACCATGTTTCTTGGTCTCCCTAACCGGCCATAGGAAGAAGAAACAACAAAAACCATGTTCTAGTTCACTAAGTGGTATTAACACAAGCCTTGGCCTATAAATAGAACCCATAAAGTGATAAGGATCTCACACTTAACCATTTCAAAGAAAAATCAAACACACAAACTCTCTCTTGCACCTCTCTAACCCACGACATACATTCCACACATATACACAATCTATATTTTTGATTTCTAAGCTAGTACAAGTGTTCAAGGTTCATTGTTGGTCATATATAAGGTGTCTTGGAAGCTTGGTTTGGGTTAAACAAGGGTTTATACAAGGAAGGTTTCCAATTAGGGTTTCTAAGAAAATTAGGGTTTTCTAAACCTAATTTTCCAATTAGGGTTTTCTTGGTTGGGTTTAATCTTGATCATCATTCATCCTACATTCATCTAAGGTTTATCTAAGACCCTAATCTATTCATTTATTTCATTTCATGATTTATATAATTTTTATATTGTTAATCATCACCTAGGTTTATTTTATAAAGTTATAAAATAAAATATATGCCTACATATACACAAAATTTATTTTGACATAATTAAAATGATGTTTACAATATGTCTGTAAAACCCTAAAATCAGAACAAGTGCAAAATTACCAAAATGCCCCTAATGTCAGAAAATTTAATAAAAGCATGA
>BQNB010079850.1:0-30112 GCA_026074375.1 Tanacetum coccineum | reverse complement strand
ATTATGCTAAAGATAAACGTTATTCGATAAGATTAGGATATCGGATTCCCAATTGAAGCTGAGGATTTGAAGCTCTTGTGATCGAAGGACAAAACCGCGAGCACGAAGGCTTCAGAATCCAGGCAATCCTGGACAATAAACTACAAAACACAAAACACGAATAATGGAAGAGGCGAGCCTCCGCACAACAACAAAAACACTTATTAGCAAATAGAAAGAAGATAGAATGGATAAGCATGGGTTGCCACCCATGAAGCGCTTGTTTTGTTTAACCGAGTCTTAAGCCTGACTCGACCCCGAATTCATTGCTCTATGGGGGAGCAAATGGAAGATAAAATCTTCATCGGACTTTCATTCAAGTGGTTTGGATAACCATTGAATTTCAAGAAAGTTCCACTCCGATGAGATACACCCCGCATAAAAGAATGATAAATGGAGATGCCGGGATCAAAAATGGTATCTTCATTCCTACAAGAGAGAAGATATGGAGGAGCAACTGGATACCTGAGAAAAGGAAGGAAGATCCATACAATATAAGCGAAGAGAGGTTCACTTAAAAGTATGAAATCCATATCCAGGTGAAGGATGGGATGGGTGGGTAAAACATTAGGCACATGAACTCTTGGTTCTCTTGTTAAGAAAATATCATTCACCACATCCATAGTAAGATTGCCCATCTCGGGTTCATTCTTAAAGCAGAAATGATCATACACCGGTGGAGATATGATGTGAGCGAGTTCATCGTTGAACTCCTCATGATAAAATTCACTCCTATCGGCAAGAGGAAATGGATTGATCTAAAGATCAAAGATGAACGAATCATATTGAGAAAATCAGCATGAGTAGTGGTACTGCCACTACTCTTTTCTTTAATATGATCATTATTAGAATAGAAAGCTTCATAATCCAGAAGAGAATAATCAGAACGGGTAGTGGTACTGCCACTACTATTCTCTTCCAAATCAAAGCAGAAAGTTTCAGATTCGGGTAAAGAATTATCAAAGGTGTTAGTCTCCTCCAAGAAAAGGTTAAGAGATGTGGAGGAAGACTTGGTCATAACATCAAAAGATGGAATGGGATTATCTTTTAATGCTTCGATGTTAGCAATAAGGAGATTGACATTCAACAATTTTTCACGAAGGATATCGTCTTTGATTGTTAGAAGAATATCAGTATCAATCCCTCCTACTTCCGGGATAACAATCTCCACCACCTCTAAGCTGACGATCTCAGCATCAGGAGGTGATGCATCGACATAATCGATGTTCTCATAAGAATCGTCATTACTCGAAGAATAATCATTGTTGGAATCGATGATAGTCTTAGAGTGTTCTTCGAAAGCTTCAAAAGGGGTAGGATTGTTACAAAGAGGCATATCACACACACTGTCGGAAATACCCTCGGACTCACTTGGGATCGGGACAAGGTTCTCAACACTAGACTTTATTACTTCATCTGATTCCGTTGCCGGAATAGTGTCAAGATGCTCGTCCCCCATACTTAGAGAGTTAACGGGCTCCTTGGTCGGTAAGACGGGTGCGATTGCAATGGTATAGTCCTCGTCATCATCGTAGCAAATGGAAATCATCCAATATCGATCTTTAGCCGCTTGCTCTTCCGCAATTCGCTTTTCTTCTTCCTTCTTTTGCATATATTGACCAACCATATCACATATGGCTGTCATTTGCTCCATAAGCTTGTTTTGAGAATTAAGAAACTCATTTTGAGCATTGAAAAGGCTATTTTGAACATTGGAGATTGGATGATTGACGGTATATTACGGGGGTTGAAATTGGTCAAAACCAAAAGAATTAAAATCAACATAAGAATTTTGCTCATGATAATAGTCTTCATTCATTGGTTGACATTGGTAAGTTTCATGAGGGCCCCCGCAATTTTCACAACAAAGATATTGTTGTTGAAAGTCATGAAAATCTTGTGGGAAATTAAAGTCTTGATTGTAACACGGTTCCGGATAGATAAACGGAACTTGAGGTGTACAATAGTGACCATAACGAGCATCGTTCCCGCAAAATTCACAAGAATACATAGGAGGTTGTGGAGGTGGGTTGAAAACGTTAGGAGAATCATCAACAAAATTAGGTTTGGAATCATAAGTGAATGAATTCTTATCTCCGGAACAGGATGTCGGGTGAACACTTGGCAGAGTCTGTGGGAACTCATTAACGGTTTGATTGTTGCATGGTTCCGGTTTAGAGATAATCGGAACTTGCGGTGGACAATTATAACCATAATGAGCACCTTTCCCACAAGACTTACAAGTGCATCGTTGACAAAAGATTCCATCTAACGAATCACCACACTCGTAACAACAATTGTGGTTAATTTGTGGAGGACTTTGCGAATAATTTACACCGGGGTCTTGATTGACAATGAATGGCTCTTGATTTTCATTAACAAAGTTAGTATCGTCATCGGATGACTTGGAAGTGTCTTGGAAGTCTTGAAAAACTTCCTCCAATGTCTTTCGTATTAGAGCACATTGTCGACAATTTAGACCATGAACCGGGTCTCCACAATCGAGACAAATTTTTTCAATTTTAAGGGGTCGTTGAGACGAGTCGGGTACGGGAACAAGAATCTTGTCTTCAAGACTCCCTTTTGAACAACCACAGTCTTTAGTGTACAAATTTCCATAAGACGAACACTCTTTAATCGCGTAAAGGGGATTCAAACGACGATCGAGTGACGCCATAAGAATTAAACAATTGAGGGTTAAGAAAAGAATTAAATGGATAAGAAGAAAAAGAAGATTATTTTTGGCTTTTTGAGTTTTTTAAGCAACATATTTTATTAACGGACAAAATGAGATAAGACAACTTAAACCAATAATCAACTCGTTTCACGGTAGCTCTCTAAAAGAAAAACGCACAAAGGAGCGGAGGAGCGGGAAAGCACGAAGCTATTAAAAACCTTCTCCTTTCGGGTCGTAGTTCCTCGGAACAACCCTCCTTATACCCCTCTTATAGTTTGTTTATCAATTAAAGGTGAGCCGTACTTCACAAGTGACACAAAGGCAAGTTTTAAATCTTTTGTTCGGGAACTTATTATGATAATGCTTCAATTGAAAGCATTATTTTGATGGTGATTTTTATTGATAATTAAGGATAATGTTTTTATATTTTTGATTTTTTTTTGTTTTTTTAATCTTATACTAATACTAATAAAAGAAAATGAAAAATATTTTTGTGTTTTATATTTTTATAAATAAAAGAAAATATTCACAAACGAGAAAATTAACTTCACGAGGAAAGGGTCTTCAAACACGACAAACTTCAACTCAATATTCGTTTCACGGCCTCCCCGGCAGTGGCACCAAAAATTGATTACTCCCTTTTACTATATATAAATATAAATAAATATATAAATATATAACAAATGGAATAATATCAATAATAGTAGTATAGTAAACCGGAAGTATCGGTTTCTCACTTCGTTATCCACAAAGTTTAAAACCGGACCCGGGTCGTTCTTCCCGACGAGGCGTGAATTGGAAAATCGCATGTCGGTTTGGTCATCATGCTTGAATAGTCAAAGATTTGATTTGATTATCTATTTCTACGATTAAAATGCAAAAACGAATAAATTAAACCTAAAAACGTAAGCTAGAAAGAATTTAAACCTAAAACGGGAACGGAAACGTAAAAACGCGAGTTTAAAAAAAACTAAATTATCAAAAATTAAGACCTAAAATGCTTTTTAAATTTGTTTAAATCTAAAATAACTAATTTAAAAGAAAATTCTAAAACGGGACTTTTTAAAGTTAAAAAACGAAGAAAACGAAACCCGAGATCGAATCCCGTTCTTTAAAAACTAAAATTTTGCAAAAATGACCCTACGAAAGAAATTTTATGTTTCCTAGGTCCTAAATGATAAAAGAAAATTTTGAAAAAAAGAATTATATTTTTTTGACTTTTATTTTATTTAATATGATTTAATTACTGTTTTAATGAAAATTAATTATTAAAAATAGTAAACGAATTATAAAAATTATGAAAAATTACCTAAAAATACTTTGACTTATGCTGAATACAGGAAAAATAAGGACTTGAAGGAAAGCTGATCGAATAAGCAGGAAAATAAGCAAATAAGCTTATGAGCTAAAACTGGCTAAATGAGTATATTAATTAAATGTTGCAAGTTATAACTCGAAAAAGACCCCAGGGCAGTTGGTGTGGTGAGTGTCTGTTGAGGTGTTGGTTTACAAAGGGGGAGGTCATGGGTTCGACCCCCATGCCTCACCCTTTTTAGAAAACATTTTTTTTTCAATTTTCTTTTTAAAAACTTAGAGAATAAGCTTAAATAACAACTTTTTAAAAAGACACTTTCTACAAATCTTAAAAATAAGCTAGGAAATAAGCAAATAATAGTGACAGTTTGCTTTTTACACTAAATCCTAAAGATGCTAAACTGCTAGGCTACTTCTAAGCATTAATAAGCTAACACTAAGGCAAATAAGCAAACAAAGGAGCTATACTACACCTAATAAGCAAGGAGAACAAAAAAATAAGCAAGTGAAATAAGCAAAATAAGGCAAAAAAAAAACAAATAAGCTATAGGGGCTAAATTTGGCAGACAAACAGCCAAGGGACAAACTTTGGGCTTATTTTTAAGCACCTTAAAGGAACCTTATGGCTATGGGGCTTATAAGCTCTTAAAGCTAGTCCTATGGGCTTATTAAATCAGCACTTGGAAAAGAGTTTGAAACAATTATACGCTAAGAAAAGGGCTTAAGAAAAAGCTTGCCACTCTCAGTACATGCTGAGTGTGGTTTTCTTTTAAGAAGAAAAAGCCTATATGCAGGCTTACTTTTAAGCTGATAAATAAGCTCAAAATTGAAAGTGAAGTAAAAACAGATGGAGTCTACCCTATAAACTGCTTATGATTTCAATTTCAGCATCTAAAACATACATCAACTAATCTAAAAGAGAGATTGAAAATTGCTTTTGCAAACTTAAAACTAAAAGAAAAATCCAATTGACAGATTTTTGATAAGGACTCTAAATGGACATTTACTACTGCATTATAGTCTCAAAATGAAACATAAACCAAGCCTAAAAACATACTCTAAACAAGAATCAAATTTAAGCATTTTAAAAAGATCTTAGAAGCACAGACTTGAACAACTTTTGCATAAAACCATAAAATTGACATTTTCACTTTTAAATTTTTTTAAAAACAGCTTGACTTAATTTAAAGAGGCTTGACAAAATGTTCTTAGTACCCAAAACTAGTGTTTGACCTCAATTGACCCGTTTTGGGTCCTTGACCCAAACACCCCCTTAAATCTTAAACACTTGAAACTAAACTAAAACAAGGCATGAATTTCATAAAGCTTGATCAAATGAGCATAAGTAACAACGGATAAGCATCAATGAGGCAGACATAAGCACTATAAGCAGAGATAAGCTATGGAACAGATTAAGCAGTTATGTAAAGGAAAGGGACAATTTTGCATAAAAACTTTAACTAAAATTTCATAAGATTTTAAAGGATTACAAGGTTTTTAAAGTAAAAATGACAGAAAAATAATACATTAAATTTAAACTAATTCTACTCCTACATACTACTCTATCTTCTGTCTTCTTTCTTCTTTTATAGGCTGTGTGTTCAAGCCTTTGTGTGCTTGTTGTGTTTGTGCTGTGAGAGAGAACCAAATTTCATCCTAGCCCTTCAATTGCCTTTGTCCCCAAGTTCTATCATTGTGGCCCTTGATTCTTTGTGTCCAATGGTACGCCATAGGATTGCCAGCTTGGAATTTGGACTGTTGTAGGTGTGGGGTTAAGGAGGGGTGAGATGGTGATGTTTTCGGAGTGTTGCAGGGGTGAGGGAACAGTAGCACGTGAAGTGGGGAAAGAGATGTACAGTAACGGGGTTAGTTTTTGGCGGGTAAAAGGGTTTAAGGTTAAGCAGGGTAAACTTAATAGGGAAATGGCAAAATGAGCCCCTCAAAGTATATATCTCTATTGCATGATTCGTCCTTGGGGTGTATAAGGTTTTGTGGGATGGCAGAATTAACCCCTCAAGTCTTATAGTTATATTACATGAATGGTCCTTAAGGGTTAACAGATGTTAAATGGGTATTGGGCCATGATGTTGGGCCGGGTGATTTAGAAAAAGGGTATTGGGCTTTGGGTTAAAAGGTTTTTGTTTAAAATGGTTTATATAAGTGGGCTGACCCGGGCCCACTAGGTGGGTACAGGTGGGCCCACTTTTAGCAATTTAGGTTTTCAGCTTCGGTTTTCGATGCCCTTTCCAACGCCATATCCCGGGGTTGACTTTGACTTCGTCTTTTGTTGACTTTGGCTTCGATTTGACTTTGGCTTTTCCACGCTTTTCCACTCTGTGCTAGGTTTTGTCCCATTTGGCTTCATTTTTGTCCTTTAGTGAATATCCGGTACCTGCACAGTACAAACACAAAAACAAGCATATTTATGCCATTTTATGTGCGTTTTTTGTCGTTTAGGGTTGATTTATTAGGTCAAAGGTATGTGTAATTACACACATATCAAAATCCCCCATACTAAGATATTACCGTGTCCTCACGCAATGCTATAAGTAAGCACTCAGAAAAACTAAGACTCTCGATCCCCCTCGACTAATGACCTCGAAAAGTAGCTAAGCGTTCGTTAAGGGGAATTTAAAATCAATAGCTTCGAAAAAGCCACATTTTTACCATTTTTAAATATTTATACTAACTACCACTAATATTTTTGTATTTTTCCTTTTTTCTCATTTTTTTTGTACTTTTCATATTAAGCAACTAACTAAATATTGCTGATTTATTTTCCTGATAGCTCTCCTCAACACATTATGTGGGATATCACTAAGTTTTAAAACTTGACATTACAAGGAAAAAATGATATGATACCACAAATATGTTGAAGACGGAGTGAGATGCCTTAGTGAACAATGTATCTTATTAATTGACATTATAATTTTCACATTTTAATTTCACGAAATGTTTTTAGATACATAAAATTGACATTTATGAGGAAAAGAAAGTTAACATTAAACCAATTAATTATGCTGAGTTAAATCGATTATCTGAAGATTTTGGTAAATGTTTCGTTCCACAACAAGAACTGTCTGATGAACAAGCTTTCAGGTTACAAACTTCACACCATAATACTGACCAATCTACTTCATCACCTGTCAACATTGAGGCTCCTCGAGAACTTCCTAAGGTAAGCCTAGTTAATACAAGCCTTAAAAAGCTTAAATGCCATCTTGGCCAATTTGACAATGTGGTAAAAAAGCGAATTACACCCGATGCTTTGACAGAAGGGGAATGGGGGTTTGAACACACTAAAGCTGTTTTTCAAAACGAAATAATTTCATTTTTAAAGACCTTAAAAGACATATTTAATATTTTTGATAAAGATATTTTAAATGAGGTAATGGAAGTACAAACAGTTTTAACCAAATGGAAGCTGCTGTTTTTTTGGGTAAAGGGTTTCCTCGGTAAATATATTACTCCAAAAAATGATTAAGTACAACAGATGTGAGTGAGTCCCACATCTCAGCCTGTTACATAGGCATAGAAGCGAACATAACAAGCACAACTACTCCATAGGAGGATACTACTAAGACTAGATTACAATTGACTCAACAAACATCAAAAAATCTATTTCTTCTTCCTGCCAAGGACCGTGATAGCAAGATCATCACAAATAGATTGCAGGTGCTCGGACAAATCATGATTCTCGTACATATCGTCATCATACGGGTCATAATCATCATTATCCGGATAAGAATCCCTCCATTGTTCCAACAAGCTATTAATACCATAAGCTTTATCACTTTCATCTTTACCACTCGTTCAAATCCTTAAGTTAGCAGTTTCATCAAATACCACTTCCACTTCACTATCACTTTCCACAATACCCGTAGGAACTAGCGGGTTTCTGTCATTATTCAATAGCCTAAGTTTACCTTCACAAATTTGTCGTTCTATTTTATCGATTTTCTCACCAATAGGAGTATTACTAGCAAACTGCCCATCATTATCGATATTCATAAAAGATGATCGAGTTGAAGTAGCTTTATTATTTACTAAATTAGTAGTCCCCCTATTAGTACCAAACTCCACATTATTATAGACCGAATTAAGAACATCAAATGGATTTGAATTACTTACCTCAATAGTAGGTTCCACACTTTTCTTAGATGCTAACTTATGTAACTTCAGCCATTTAGTGAATTCAAGCATCTTAAGTATGAAGTCTTCAAAAAAATTATAGTTCAGAGGCTGATTGTTCCTGGTGATACGCATAGTAGCAATCTTGGTGGTTTTATTTATCCGTGAGATTATATATCAAAAACAGATTTTTTTGTCCAAAAAAAGAATACACCTTAAAAGTCCTAAATTAAAAAAATTATTTTGATGAACAACGTCATGTTACTAATAAACACTGTAATATTATTTATCAAAGAAAACTTTTTTTTTTGAACGGCAAATTTATTAAAGAAACGCTAGTAAGGAACTAGCAAATTACAAAGGAATTAAACTAGGGTTTCCCAAGATTTCATGCACATATCAGATGTATAAGAGTCAAGCATGAGAGGAGTACCCAGTTTAGTAGCAATGGCACTCAATCCATCCTTGATAAAGGCCGTCACATGTACACCATGGAATTTAACCCAAATAGGAACAATATAACACCTTCCTTCAATAGGTTCTCAGTTGGATGCCATTTCTTCAAGATCTCCGGATAAACCATGGACCATTCTCAATCATAGCATCTAATCCGTCAATGGAGCTAAATTGAAAGGAGAATAATCCGGTAGACGAGCTGAACATTGAGCGAACAAGCCCATATTTACCCCAAGTATTCCTAACATAGTTAGCAACAACAGGGTATGCCACCTTCTTCCCCAAGAAAAAACCATAAGCTGTATTAGCAAATCGTTCACTAATAGCACGAATAGAATCCACCAGAACAACCACATCAATCCCATTACCCCCGGGTGTATACAAAGTACGAACATTCACCTTCTTCCCACTTGGTTTACCAGTAGCAGTAGCATAAGAGGGCTTACCGGGAGCATTACCAGCTGGAGCATTTGCTTCCTGCGTAGGTGGTGGTGGGTTTGGTCCCACACCTAGAGTATTCACCACAGGAAATTCCATAGCAACAGTCTCCTCAACCACTGATGGTGATACAACCTTCATAGCAGCATCAACACGGGGAGTAGCATCATTTAGAATCCCATCAGAACCCAAAGCCGAACAAGTACCCTATGATTATTATTCCTCCCTCCCGCATCCAAGAAACCATGATTCATGATTAAATCATGCAATAACAAACAAACCACACAAACCAAATCCTACAGCATTGACACAACCTGACTTGGATCAATCAAAAAACTAAAACCCTAACGTGTGTTTGATCTCAAGAAACACTAGCAGTAGAAGATAGACAAGCTGTGAAACACAAATCTTAATCAAAAACGAAAAGAAACCCTAGATGCGATTAGGTTGAAAAACCCTAGATTCAAAACTGATCCACAATCAATCAAGATCAGACCACATATTGTGAATAGGAAGAATCCTGATAAACAAGAAGTAAGAGTGGTAAAGATTGATTGAGAAAAGAGAAGAATTAGGGATTTAGTGTCGCCAAAAAATTCACCAAAAAGGGTTTCGGTAACATTTCTAGGTACGTAAATGTTATCGATTCCAAGAGACATGTCGAGAAGATTCTTTTTGGTATTTTTGAAATTTTCTGATTTTATATTTTGTTTTTTATAGATTATATATTTTTGTATTTTGTTTTTCAAAAATATTTACAAGTTCGATGTTTCATAGATCAAGCAGATTCGATTGCCAGAAAATCCAGTTCTTCTGGAGTCAAACATCTCATACCATGTCGTCTGACGAGATACTTAAACCTATCTTCGGGTAAGGCTTTAGTAAACAGGCCAGCTAACTGGTATTCAGTTCCAACAAAGAATAATTCAACAATATCCTTTTCAACCTGTTCCTTTATGAAGTGATATCTAACATCGATGTGCTTGGTATGGGAATGCTGGACTAGATTGCACAAGATGGCTATTGCTGCTTTGAATCACAATACATGGGTGTTTTATCAAAGTGAAATCCATAATCTGTGAGTTAAGTTCTCAACCATAAGACCCGAGCGCAGCATGTAGATAAAGACACATACTCGGCTTCTGCTGAAGACATTGAAGTGCAGTCATGCTTCTTTGACGACCGGTTTACTAGCTTATCACCACCTAGAAATTGTATGCCACCAGATGTACTTTTTCATGAATCGAGACATCCCGCGTGATCTGAATCTGAAAAGGCTATAAGTTTGAAACCGATGTCCTTCGGATACCAGAGACCCATATTGATGGTATTATTAAGGTACTGAAAGATCCGCTTGACTATAGTGAGATGTTTCTCAGTCGGTCTCGCTTGATAACGAGCATAGTAACATGTTGCATGTACAATATCTTGTCTACTTGCTGTGAGGTACATGAGTGCGCCGACCATGTTACGATATTTTATTTTGTCAATAGGAGTTCCACTCAAGTTAGCATCTAGGTGTTTTGTGGCAATTGGAGTACCAATACTATCACATAAGGTTAGACCATGCTTTTTAAGTATCTCCTGAGCATACTTAGCTTGGTTTATAAAGATACCACGTAGGGATTGGTGAATTTGAATTCCTAAAAAGAATTTTATCTCCCCCATCATAGACATTTCAAACTTGTTGTGCATTAGTTTTTCAAACTTTTTGGAAAGTTTTGGGTTCGTAGAACCAAAAATAATGTCATCAACGTAAATTTGCACAAGCAGTATGTCTTTCCCATGTTTAATGATGAATAGATTTGGATCAATAGAACCTTTGGAGAACCCTTTGGATATCAGGAAGTTGGAGAGTACATCGTACCACGCTTTTGGAGCTTGTTTGAGTCCATATAATTCCTTTTTGAGATGGTAGACTTGGTCAGGGTGATATAGGTCTACGAATCCTTCTGGCTTGTTTACGTACACTTCTTCCTTCAGAGGTCCATAAAGAAATGCGATCTTGACGTCCATCTGGTATACGGGAAATGATCTGTGTGCAGCATACGGGACGAATAACCGGACAGCTTCCAACAAAGCAACGAGTACAAATGACTCTTCGAAATCAATGACTTCCTGCTGGCCATATCCCTTAGCTACAAGACGAGCTTTGTTGCGGATTATAGTATTCTCTTCATCACGTTTGTTTTTCCAGAGCCACTGCATGTTAATGACATTTTTGCATAGTGGTTTGTCGACTAATTCCCATACATCTAATCGATTAAACTAGTGAAGTTCTTCTTGCATTGCTTTAATCCATGCAGAATCAGCCATGGCTTCTTTGATGTTCTTCGGTTCGGTTTGACTCATGGTAAGTGAGAACATATATATCTTGCCATCTGTTTCTAGCTGATATCTTGTTCTAATTAATTGAGAAGTATTTCTAATTACTTGTTCTAACGAATGATCTTTTGTCCAACGATGTTCAGAAGGGTGTCATTGATAGAATGTATGCATGTTTGACGAGTCAATATGACGAGATGATGTCTCCCCTCGTTCTTGTACCAGTGTACTAAAGATGTTGATAAATTTGTCTTCTTTAACTTGTGCATTTTCTTTATTAGTTTCTGCTTGATTAATGTTCTCAGTAGCTGTGACAGTTGGTGGTTGAGTTGGTGCTTGATTTGTAGTTTCAGGTGTTGTATGAATGTTCAATGGAGGAATATCTACGGTAACGGTTGTTCAAGTAGATTGAGTTATGTTTTGTTGTTGACGTTTATTAGGAGCATCAGCAGCATTTACAGCGGAAGACATTGACACAACTAGAGAAGTGCCATTGAGTAATTCATCGAACATCGGACTAAATAGCAAATCCAGCTCATTTGACGTTCTTACTGTCTCAGCTGCTTGATGAACATTTTCTTGACTTTGGGTTTCAGAACTGAAACTGTTATATTCAAGTTCCGTCGTCGGACATTATGAAACGGAGTTAGAACTGTCGTAATCTGATGCCATCAGAGCTAATTCGTCAAAGTTAACATGAATGGTTTCAACTGTCACTCTTGTTCTCTTGTTATAAACCCTGTAAGCTCTTGACTGAGTAGAATACCCTACAAAAATACATGCATCACCTTTTTCCTTCATTTTGTAAAGATTTTCACCATATCTGAAGATGTAGCAAAGAGAGCCAAAAATGTAAAAGAACTTAACAGATGGTTTCCATCCGTTTATGATGTGGTAAGGTGTTTTCTCATGACGAGGAATTACGAGTGAACGATTTCGAGTAAAACATGATGTGGCAATTGCTTCAGCCCAGAAGAACATAGGGACTTTAGTAGCGCTTAGCATTGTTCGAGCAGCCTCAACAAGAGTACGGTTCTGTCTTTCGACAATGCCGTTTTGTTCAGGTGTTTGAGCAGTTGACGTTTTGTGTTTTATACCTTTTTTTTGCAAAGTATGCATATAGAGTTTTATTCAAAAATTATGTTCCTTTATCAGTTCGAACTGTTCTAACTTGAGCATGAAGTCCTCTTTGGACAAGTCTGAGGAAGTCAATGAGAACTTTAGGTGTTTCATCTTTGGAACTCAAGAAATGAGTCCAAGTATATCTAGAGTAGTCATCAATAATTACGAGAACATATTTCTTTTCATTAATACTTTCTACTCGCATAGGACCACATAAGTCCATGTGTAGAAGTTGTAACCGTCTTTTGCAGCTCAAGGTAGTCTTTTTGTAAAAAGACTTTTGTTTGGCTTTCCCCAACTCACAAGAAGAACAAAGATGATCTTTGACGAATTTTAACTTTGGAAGACCAATCACAATATCATTCTTTGACTGACAAGTTGCATGGCACATCGTAAGTCTCATGTGAGAATGACGACGTAAGCCATAAACAGCTTGAAACGATGTTGCTTTAGCCATTAAGCAAATTAGATTGGGAGTGGATAAGTCTTGAAAAGTAATGGAATACAGATCTATGCCACGAGAACCTGTGAGAAGATCATTTCCTTTCAAATTACAAACATAACATGTATACTTCCGAAAAGCAACTTCTAAATCCGCATCACAAAATTAACCAACAGAGAATAAATTATGATTCAGCCCTTCGACGTAATACACGCTTTTGATAGTGATATTTCCCTGAACCAGATCTCCATAACTAAGAATCGATGCAATTTGATCATTTTTAAATTCACCGTACCCAAAAATTTCTCCATAAAATTACTTAAAAGCTTGAGATTTCTGGTCATGTGCTTTGAGCACCCATAGTCGACGATGAATAGAATTATCTCTACAAGCTGCAAAAAAATTTGAAGATAATGGAGTATTGGACACAGTAGAACAACTAGGAGTCATAGGTTCTAAAATATTAGCAATTATAGATGCATTTCCTAGAGGCATACTAACATTTGTGTTGAAATTTCCTATTTGGGACTTAGGTATCCATTTGTATCCGGATGGTGTAAACTTAGGATACCACCAACTACATGTCTTACTAACATGATCATATAGCTTCCTAATTATGCTTCTAGGTTTCTTGACAGTGGATTCCATGGCAAATGTTTTCTTAAGGGATGTTGCAACAGATTGGTTCATAGTTCGCTTGGGTTCTCTAGTACTAATAGGCACAACAATTGGTTGTTTAGTCCTAGAATTCACGCCATTAAGATAACGAAGAACACACATATCATGATTGTCATTCAACACACATTTTCCACAAGTAACACAAACAAAGTTTACACTCGAGGTCTTAGAATTCAAACTGTCATTCACGCAGTTATAGACGTTTTATTATTAGAAAACTTAAAATTCCTACGATGGTCTTCTACTTGTTGTTTCTTCCCTTTACTATTGTTATGCATGACTCTATCTTCCAATCGATTGCTCTTAAGCTGTGGTCTGCTAACACTAGTAGTGAGAATTACTCCTGTAGAGAAAGACACGCGTTTGTTAGTTTTCCTAATGTCTTGAGGCAAATGTGGTGTTCTAGTTTTATTAGGCTTTGTGTGCACTTTATACATTTCTAGAGCAATCACACTTGTGTTCTTTAAAATTGACTTCACATTCTAAGGCAAAATCTGTGCAGTGACTGGTTTTGAAAAACCTGCCTTTGCAAGAGAAACTGAAAAAGTAGCCGGTTTACCTAAAACTAATTGTCTTTGACTTTTAAAAGCATTCGGTTGGTGAATAACCGATGGTATTTTAAACTTAGTTTCCACACATTTTCCTTTCATCTTTTCAATGAGTTTCTTTAACTTACTTATTGCAATGCCTTTGTCTTGTAATTGAGCTTTCATGTCTTGAATTTCAAAATATTATTCACGTTCTTTCAGAAATACATTTGACTGATTTTCTTTGAAAGCTTTGTCATTTGTTATCTGTTCCTGACATTGTTGTAAAGCAAGTTCAAAGATCGATATCATGTTGTTGAAGTGCTTCACAACTTTTTGAAAGCTCTTTTTTCAAGACGTTCACATTTGACAACTTGGTCCACATAATCACATTGTAAATTAGTGAATTCATCAAGAGTAGTATACATACCAAGTATAGCATTCATGTGATCAGCATAATAATATTCCTTGGAAAGTCGGTCGATTTCATTCAAAAACTATGTTTTTTGAGTTTCCAGTTGAGATTTGAGAGAGTCTACTTCATGTTCAAGAAAATTAAAGTATCTCAAATCAGCAACTATTTCCTCTTTCAAACACAAAGTGAATGAGGATGTAGTGTGATTGTAGATGTGTGAGGAGGTGTGTTCGAATTTGGGGACAAAAATTTCCTTCGATTGTATTTTGAATGAACAGATCTATGTGACCGAAATATGTTCTTTTAGCGATTGTTTGTTTGCAATGTTCAACTCCATCAAAAATCATGTCAACACTACGTTTAATTTTGAAAAGTTCTTTAGAGATTTTACACTTTTGATCTTATGAAATGGATTCATCCATCCGTTTTTCTAACGTTGTTGTTTGTTTATTAAAAGACTCTTTTAATTTTTCGTTCTTAGCAGATGTATGACTCATTTTTGACCTTTATGAAAAATATCTTTGTTCAGGCGAGTTTTTACGTTGTGGAACGAACAAATCATAAAGATTATTCAAGTCTTTATAATTAAACGGTCTGATTAAATCACTTAATTTTGATCGACTTTCTTGGGCAAGACGAATCGTTTCGTCAGATTTAGTAGCTAACATTAAAGCAAGATTATCATTATAGCAACCAATATCATACAGACGAGGATTCACTCTTTGAGCTTTCTTGAGGAACTCAGGTTTAACAAAACTCGTTTTACAATTACGATTAAGCATATTCATTGTTTGAACTGATTGACCGGTTTTGTAAACAATATCATCCCAAGCTTTGACCTTATTTTCTAAAGCAATGACCTTTTTAATTTCTTTGTCTTTACGAGTTTTGTAAAACTTAATCTGAGCCTCTTTTTCTTGTGACATTATGGAGATGGTTTCTTAATGTGGAAAAATGTTGATCCCACTTCAATAGATCGAATTCCTTAAGCTTGTATAAGGATTAGTTATATTAGATAAATCTAACACAACTATAGTAGAAACTTTGTTTGAATGTATTAAAGATTATGCGAAATCTAATCTTTAATATTAAGAAGAACTATCAATGAAACAGTAATTATATGAACATATAATTCAACAAACAAAAGCTCTAATATTATTAATAATACGAATACTCTCAAAGTATTAGGGTTACAAAGACCTTGAAGCTATGATAATTCTATGAATGACTCGTATCAAACTCTATGCCCTAGAACCTCCTTTTATACACCAAGGAGTCCTAAACGGCTTACAATACTTTCCTAAGAATATCAAATCTTTTATCTAAACTTAAGTTTTACTTATCTTTACCACAATAACTAATATAATTCCATAAGCTAGTATACTAACTCAGCAGTACTAACTTCTTCACTAGCTGCATTAACTCCTTCAGCAGCATTAACTTTGTACTAACAGTAGTAACTTTTGTACTATTAGTAGTAACTACTTAGCAGTTTTTCTTCTAAGTCTCTGAGCAACACTAATATGCACTAGCAGTAGTAAATTTACACTAGCAGTACTAACTGTGTACTAACAGTAGTAAACACTTAGCATTTTTTTCTTTGACGTTCTTGAGCAGTTCTAACACAACTGAGCAACATTAACTCTGATATGAGCAGCAGTAATACTAGCAGCATTAAGAAGGCTTTTAATCCCAACAATCCTCCCCTAAACTTGATATTTATCTCCAAAATCATCAAGTTTCTCCATTAAAAGTTTCATAATCACCAGGAGGATGCTTCTAAACACTTCATTGATTCTTAAGCTATTTTGTGAGAAGTTTAAGAAGCTGATATGCCATTTTACTAAAATAATCAACCTGGAGCTTCTTGTTCAGCATATCTGTAATTGTAGGTGGTGTAAGGGGATATCTCTTTTCTACAAGCATGTAAATCATTCTAGATTGCAAACTCAAGCAATGCACTCCACATGAGTCATTTAGCTTCCAGCTCAAAACTTTATACCTTTGTTACAACTTCCAGATTTCATCTTCTACATGTGGTTCAAACATTGTCTTCAAATCTCCCCATAGCAGCAAATCCATATCCTCCACTAGTCTTGTTGATCCATATTTAGCCTTTACCAGCTTCTACAGCTCTACCATTCTCTGTCAACACTCTTAAGCAATTGACTAAAGACTAAGTACATCTTTGAACTTCCATCAACTCTTATTATTTAAAAGTAGATGTTTTTTCGGTCTTTATGGATCTTCTGTCAACAATGGTTGGAGGCTTGGTTGCTAGGTAACAACATTCAATTTCAACCTCTTCTTCATCTGGAATGTCTTGACATTAGACTTTAAAGCTCTTGTTGGTTTCTTTATTATCATCCAACTTTAGACTTCTTTAGTACTTATATGTTCCAACTCTTCTCCTGCTCACTTTGAACTACCTTCCACCAAGTCTGTTCTGAAGTCAACAAATATATTCACCCTCTTGAAAGCTCTGTCAAACATCTTCTGAATAGAATCAAAAGATTTGTTCTTTAAGTCTTTGAGCTTATTTCCTTCCATATTCTTTAGGAAAGTACACATGATTTTTATTGCTTAGGTTGGTGGTTTGTTCCTCTTCTCTTCTGCACTTTTAGCAGCAAAGTGCTTTCTTCTTTGCTCCAAGAGTTGTTAAAATAATTTTGCCTTTTCTTCAACAGACAACTCTTCTTGCTCCTCTGCTTGCTGTCTTTGAGCCAATTCATGATCAGCCTCAATCTTAGCCTGAATATCATCCCATTCTTCAGTCAAGGCAGCATTGGCTTCATCCTTCCCCCTTGCAAGTCTCTCCTCTTCATCAAACTCAGCTTGTAATCTTTTAGCTTATTCTTCATCACTCCTAAGTTGATCTTTCTTACTCATTTTCTTCACAGGTTCAGGTTCTATCATTTTCCCTTTGCCTCTGTCCTAAACTTCTACTTATGATGGTTGTTGTGAAGATCTCGTTATTATAGGTATACCCATAATCAAGTAGTTGATTCTGAACCCAAAGCACTTGTCCACAACAACTTGAAGCAGCCATATACTCAGCTTTTGTTGTGGAATTTACAACCACTGTCTGTTTCTTGCACGGCCATGATATTAATCTACATCTAAGGAATTGACAGCCTCCTGTTGTAGACTTCCTATCCAAGCTTGATCTAGCATAATCACTATCAGTGTATGCTACCAAATCAAAAGAAGAATCTTTTAGATACCAAAGGCCCAATTTTGGTTGACCTTCTAAGTACCTAAAAATCCTTTTCACAGCATGAAGATGTGAAACCTTTGGATTGACTTGGTATCTAGCACAGGCACACATTGCAAACATGATGTCAGGTCTTGAAGATGTAAGATACATCAATGAACCAATCATTGACCTATACATATGAACATTCACTTCTTCACCATCTTCATCCTTAAGCAGAGGCTTTTGAGTTTCCATTTGTGTGCTTGCAGTCTTGACTTTTATAAACCCAAATTTATTTAAAATTTCAACAACATATTTATCTTGATTAATAAATATGCCATCCTTCTTCTGCTGCACTTGTAATCCCAAGAAGAATGTAAGTTCTCCCATAAAACTCATCTGAAATTTCTCATACATCAACTTCTCAAATGCATTGCATAGCTCTTTCTTTGTTGAACCAAAGATGATATCATCCACATAAACTTGGACTAGCAAAATATCACCTTTTTGCCTTTTGATGAATAAGGTCTTGTCAATTTTCCCTCTTTGAAACCCATTGTCCAACAGATATGTTGACAAGGTTTCATACCAAGCTCTAGGAGCTTGATGTAGTCCATACAGTGCTTTTTCAACCTTGTATACTCTATCAGGAAAGTCTGGATCTTCAAATCCTGGTGGTTGACATACATACACCTCTTTTTCAATCTTCCCATAGAGAAAAGCACTTTTTACATCCATATGATACACCACAAAATCTTTAAATGAAGCATAAGCTAAAAATAGCCTAATTGCTTCAATTCTTGCAACAGGGGCAAAGACTTCATCATAGTCAATCCCTTCTTCTTATGTGTATCCTTAAGCAACCAATCTTGCTTTATTTCTTATCACAATTCCCCTTTCATCCCTTTTATTCCTGAAAACCTATTTAGAGCCTATAGCCCTTTTTCTATTTGGTAAATCCACTAAAGTCTAAACTTCTTGTAACTTGAATTATAGAAGCTCTTCCTGCATAGCCTCCATCCAGCTTGGATCCTTCAATGCATGAATTACCTTTTTGGGTTCTTCTTGTGATAAAAAGCAATCAAACAAGCAGTTTTGAAGGTCTTTATGGTTTGTTCTTTGTTGAATAGTACTAACAAACCCACGTTCCTTCAAATTCTTTGACATCTTTCTTATTTGTGTAGCTGATTGCAAATTTTCAATCTCTTGATCAAGAGGATAATCTTTATGAATTCTTGTAGTTGGAATAGGACTGACTTGGATTGTTGTATCTAAATTATTTATGTCAGTCACTGCACCATCATCTTCATTATCTCTTGTGAAGTCAAATATGCTATCATCTTCCAAAGCAAGCATATTTGGATCAACTGGAAGTTCAATGCTTGTTTTTCTACCAACAACATTAACTTCATTTGTGCTAGCAGCATTAACAGTGTTGGTGTTGTTAACATTATCTTCCTTTTCTTGATCATTACATTCACTATCTTTTCTTGGATCTTCATCAACCTTCTTTCCATCATCACTTAAAGGTTTGGATCCATCATCATGAGAACTCTTTGGATCTTAGGAATATGGTGGATCAGCAGTCCATAATGGTAGCAAAATGTAATCTTTGACAGGTTATGTCTCTTTTCTAGCTTGACATGCATTATCACTTGCTTTTGTACATGAAAAATCATTAGACTGTGTACCTGCAACAATTGGCTCATAATTCATTGTTCTTGTTAGTGCATCAATATCAAATAGCCAATCTGGTCCACTACCTACATCATTAGGTGTACTCTCACTGAACCTAATATGCAAGTTTCTTCCCCTACCATTGTTCTACTATTGAATACTCTAAAGGCTTTACTATTTAAAGAGTATCCAACAAAGAAACCTTCATCAGCCTTACCATCAAATTTGCCTAAGTGATCTATGATATTAAGAATAGTAACAGGACACCCAAATGGTCTCATAAAACTTAAAGTTGGTGTTCTACCATGAAAAAGTTCATATGGGGTCTTGTTATGAGGCTTAACTACTAACACTCTATTTTGCACATAGCAAGCAGTATTAACTACTTCTGCCCAAAAAGTAGTTGGCAACTTAGAATCAGCTAGCATAGTCCTAGCAGCCTCAATTAGTGTCATTGTTAGGATTTACTGATTTGAAGATTACAAAACCTATTAGACAAAATGAAGAAAGAAGAAACAATGAAGGACCAAATATGTAATTGTTTAGTTAGCTTAGATAGTAAGCTAGGGTTTGGTTGTAAACCCTAGCCACCTCTATTATATAAAGAGGGTTTTAGTTAGGTTAGCACTCACCAGTTCTAGTAACAATGTAGATCAAAGGTGTGTGTGTGTGAACTAGGCGTCAAGCCTTATAAGGCGCCTAGGTTATTAGTTAATAGTTAGCTAGTTTCTTTGTTAATGATTAATGAAGAAAACCTTATTAGTAACTTTGATCTTGTTCTTAATTATTATTCCGCTGTGTTTTGATCATTGTTATTATACCCTAGTTGAGTCCAGATCTTGGTTTCTACAAGTGGTATCAGAGCCTCGTGGCTCTTGATCTAGGGTTAATAAGGTTTTCGTGTATAATTTTTTTTGTTTTATCAAAAGGCATATTTGCCAATTAGGGTTCTTAAGGAAACCCTAATTCGTTTAAAGATGGCAGTAGTAAGGCAGAAGTGAAGGCAGCAGGGTTTCTTCTCAAACCCTAACCTCGAAGCATATGGATTGGTTTACAGCAGGTACACAACCAGATCAGCAATAACCCTTATACATCTTTTGGGTTCGTAATGTCTTTGAACGATTATAGAGGTTTGGATGTTCCTACTGCTAAGCTTTTCTTAATTCATACTGGTAAGCTTATGGTTCCTGCTGGTAGTTCATAGTTCCTGCTGGTAGTTCGTGCTAGTAGGCTTTGTGGTTCCTACTAGTTTGTTTACGGTTTGTTCTGCTAGCCTTGTCCGATTTTGCTTGTTTATGCTGCTAGTATTGTTCGATATTGGTCCTCAGACGCCCTTGGGTCTTGAACAATGATGTCGTGTATAGTTCGTTTTGGAGATCCAGTCCTTGATATAATTCTTGATTGGAACAGTTACGCGCTCTTTACAAATATTTTGGGGGGCATATGATACCATACAGTTCATGATATGATCATCACAAAATTTGAATGATCATAAGCATTGAGTGGTTTTTGGTTGATCCGTCTGAGATCACCAAGACTATCGGCCATTGCATGTAATCGCCATGCATATATTGATTACAAGAATTATACAAAGACATTTTCTTACAAGATATTGTAGTTAGCATGTCTTTTTCAGTGAAGGAAGAGATGATCTATGCTACTAAGTTCATGATTCAAGCAGATGGTTAGTATATTTTTAAGGGGAAGCTTATTGTTCCAAAATACTTAACCATCTACATGCATCACTTGAGGGGAAGCGTCTACGAGTTGCACAAGACCCCTATTCGATGATTACAAAAAGGGGAAGAAGATTTATGGTGTGCAGCTTATTATTGTGATGACATGTTTTAGCATTATTTCTTCATGCAGGTTGTTTTGTAATATCAAATAGGGGAAGATTGTTAGGATTTACAGATTTAAAGATTACAAAACCTATTAGACGAAATGAAGAAAGAAGAAACAATGAAGGACCAAATATGTAATTGTTTAGTTAGCTTAGATAGTAAGCTAGGGTTTGGTTGTAAACCCTAGCTACCTCTATTATATAAAGAGGGTTTTAGTTAGGTTAGCACTCACCAGTTCTAGTAACAATGTAGATCAAAGGTGTGTGTGTGTGTGAACTAAGCGTCAAGCCTTATAAGGCGCCTAGGTTATTAGTTAATAGTTAGCTAGTTTCTTTGTTAATGATTAATGAAGAAAACCTTATTAGTAACTTTGATCTTGTTCTCAATTATTATTCCGCTGTGTTTTGATCATTGTTATTATACCCTAGTTGAGTCCAGATCTTGGTTTCTACAGTCATATTCCTCCTCTCAGCAACTCTATTTTGTTGAGGAGTTTTAGCTATACTAAATTGTCTCAAAATACCCTTCATCTTACAAAACAGATTCATTTCTCTATTTTTGAACTCAGTCCCATTATTACATCTAATCACCTTAACCTTGTGGTCTACTAGATTTTCTATATAAGTTATAAAGGACTTAAGAATGCCACTAGTCTCATCCTTAGTAGCTAGAAAGAAAACCCATGTAAACCTAATGTAATCATCTGTGACAACTAGGCAATACATTTTCTTCATAAGGCTTTTTATAAATGTTGGACCAAACAAGTCCATATGCAACAAATGTAAAGGAAGACTGATTGAGTTCTCTATTTTGGACATACAAGAGGATCTGTGATGCTTTCCCTTTTGACAAGCAACACATGATTGATCATTTTCAAAAAGTTTGGAAGGTAAACCTCTTACAAGATTTCCCTTAACCAATTTATTCATGGTTTTAAAATTTAAGTGACCTAACCTTCTATGCTAAAGTTTAGATTCATCAGATGTGGCTTTTTAAAAAAGGCAAGTTAAACCTCCTTTAGGAACTATGTTCTTTAAATCAACAATATACATATTGTTATTTCTAGGAACTCTAAGTAAAATTTGACTTTCATTAATTAACTTAAAGTTTGGAGATAAAAAATACATTCAATGTCATTAAAAAGAACACTATTCTTTTTATCACACATTTGTGAGATATTAAAGAGATTAAACCTTAACTCTCTCACAAAATACACATTTTTAAAATCTAGATTACCAGTTTTAATGGTACATTTTCCTATGATTTTCCCTCTTTTAGGGTTCCCTCCAAAAGCAACATATCCTCCATCTATCTCTTTATAGTTTGTAAGATATGACATGTTCCCTGTCATGTGCATTAAGCATCCACTATCAATCACTCCTTGATACTGTAAATCCATTTGTGGATTGCCCTGCACATTAGATAAGAAAATCAGTTTCTTTTGGGGACCCAAGCCATCACTGACTTGGATCTGCCTTGTGCATCAGTATAATCAAACTTCTTTAGGGTGATTGATGCACTGTTGTGTTTAGAAACATGGTCTAAAACTTTAGTCTTTGGTTTCCAAATCCAACAAGCTGAGGCCTTAACAACATTAACATTATTTCCCTTAACAGCATTAACTACTACTTTTGGCCTAGCAGTATTAAGATTTTTACCCCTTTGATTAATATTACTGTTTTAAAATGTTGTGTTCTTATGAATGGGCCTCTTAACAGTTGAATGTGTTGTTTTAGAAAGATATGACATTGGTCTAGTAGCATTCACTGTTGTTTTTGAGTGAGCAGCATTAACTTGTCTAGCGATATTAACCAATACTGCTGTTTATGAAATATTTTGTCTAGCAGTATTAATTGATACTAAGCCAGACTTCATTAATACTGCTCTTGGAACCATATTCTTTTTAGCACAGGGGTGAGTCTTTTTAGCGAAAATTTGATGATTCACCCTTTGAGTATTGTTCCAAACAGGTTTTACCATCCTTTGATTTTGAAACTGTTTTTGATGGTAATTGCAATCAACTTGCAAATGATCAAAGCTTCCACATACATAACAAGCCTTATTAAACAATCTCAAAATTGCTTCCTAGTTTTTGAGACATCATATTGTTCCAATTTCTTTGATTGCCTCTTGGACTGTGAGTGTTTTGCCTATTTTTCTCAACTTGTTTAATAGTTTTCCTAGCAGTTTTCTCTTGTTGCTTAGGTTTGACAAACTCCATCTTAGCAATACCAGGCTTAACTGTTTTCTTCTCAGTTTTAGTTTGAGACACATTTTCTTCCTCACTATTTGACACCCAATCTTCAATAATTAGGGAATCATCACCTAACTACCTTAGACACTTCTTCATCATACTTTCTGTTCTTAACTACAGGCTTATTAACAAACTCATCTAAACCAGTAAAAGATAAATCAGGTGTTAGAGGCATGAAATTTCTTGTGTAGGGAGGTGGAACTGCATTATATTTTTCATAGCCTAAACCTTTCTTGCAATTATCAACAATCTGACACTCTATGAGCTTGTTTAAACTATTAGATGCATTTTCAAATTTATCTACATTAAATTGAATGCTATCTTTTTATTTTTTTTTTTTCAAGCTTCTTTAACGCTCTTTATTAGTTATTTATCCTACTTGTATATCCCATTTTAAGACATTTATTGTTTTCTACATAATCAGATTCATTTTTTTTATAAAATTCATGTTTTTCTTCCACGATATCTAAACATGTTTTATTACTACAATCCATTAAACTAGATTCTCTAAATCTCTTAATAGGTTGATCATTTTGAGATTTAAGTTAATTTAACATTTTCCATACAAGATTTTGAGCAATTTGAATTATTGGATACCTTTGAGTCAGAACTTGAAGATAAGTAAGCCATGAGTGCATAATTAGGCCCTTCCTCTGCACCTGATACACTTAGTCATATCAAGCAAGCCATCACATGACACAAAGCTGTAGTAGTAGATGTTTCTAGGCACACTCCTTCTTGAAGTTTCCTTGTTCTTGTTGTCTTGATTTCTTGGAGCTCTGCACTTTTAGCTACAAAATGTACCCCTCACTTGTAGCAGTCTGTCACTCCACTCTTTGGACTTATCAAAAAACCATTAGTCTCATTGCCATTAACAGTAAGCTCCTTCCTGTATTCTTCAAAAACATTCTAGCCTCTAGTACAACATGGGCCATTTTACCATCTCAAATCCATCTCTTCTATGTACATAAGATTCAAGATTTGTTGCAAGTCTCATGTGCAAGTTGAGGACTATTTGGTTGACTAGCAAAGAATGAACAAATAACAGCATCAATCAGTTGTTATTTTTTGTAGAGTAAGCAGTATTAACTTGAGTGCTAGCAGTAGTAATAATACATGAGAGACAATTAACAGCTTCAGTTGAGCTGCTTGTGTTGTTTTTGAAAAGGACAATAATAGCAATGTTATGTATGTTGAACTTGAGCTAGACATCCCGTTGACCTTTTTGTTTTTTTTCGGTTAATACACCTCTATAGGTTTTGTTAGAGATCATCCTTGCTCATTGTATCTAATAGGCTTTTGTTCTTCAACACATACAGCAGGTGTGTTTCCATCTCTGTCACCAATATTACTTAATAATACTTTTGATTAACCATCTTATTAGTGGAAAAGCTTTTCATCAAAGCTCCAACTGGAACTCACAAGTTTTTGAAGCCTATCAAAGGTTTGATCAAGATCTCTGAGGCTTGGTAGCAATGAAGTTTCTTATTGCTGCTGTAAGAGAATTTTTTTGAGTCTTCTTTGTAGCTGCATTCCCTCCTCACCAAATCGATTTTCTACATACTTCCAGCAAAAGCTTAACATTCCTTTATAGAGTTAAACTTTAAATGATGTTCATTGGGAATGCCATCATTAAAGTACTTCTAGCCTTCACTTCTAATCTTCTTTGAGCCTTATCTTTAGCAGATGTAATAGCTCAATTTTATAAACACCTATCCACAAATGCGGTTTTTGGCAATTGTTGCTCCATTCTCTATGACTTCTCAAAGTTCATTGTTATCATCTCGGATGTATTGTTCAATCTCATCCTTATAACGCAAACTCACCCGGTTTTTTTAGAGCATGGGAACTTTGGATGCAGCCACCATGTGTGCAAAATATTAGCAGAGTTTCTCAAAGCAACAAGCTTTGATACCACTTGTTGATCCCACTTTAATAGATCGAATTCCTTAAGCTTGTATAAGGATTAGTTATATTAGATAAATCTAACACAACTATAGTAGAAACTTTGTTTGAATGTATTTAACTTTATGCGGAAATCTAATCTTAATATTTAAGAGAAACTATCAAGAAACAATTGTTATATGAACATGTTATCAACACAAACATAAAAGCTCCAATATTATTAAGTAATATGATTACTCTCTAAGTTTAGGGTTACAAAGACAAGAAGCTATGATTATTCTATGAATAAATCGTATCAAACTCTATGCACCTAGACATCCTTTTATACACCATGGAGTCCTATCGTGCTTACAATTTTCTAAGAATATCAAATCTTTTATTCTAAATAGTTTATACATATCTTTTACATAAATTAACTCATATAATTCACATAAGCTGAGTTCTAAAACTAACTACAGCAGTACTAACTTTCTTCATAGCAGCATTAACTCCTTCAGGCTTCATGTAACTTTGTATCTAAACAGTAGTTAACTTTGTACTAACAGTAGTACTTTTGTGACTATCAGTATTAACTACTTAGCCTTTTTCTTCTAGTCTCTGAGCAGCACTTATATGCATAGCAAGTAGTAATTTACACTAGCAGTACTAACTGTGTACTAGCAGTAGTAAATACTTAGCATTTTTTCTTTGAAGTTCTTGAGCAGTACTACACAAGGTGCAGCATTAAACTCTGATATGAGCAATTAGTAATTACAAGCAGCATTAGAAGGCTTTTAATCCGTACAAATAAGCTCCTTTTTCATTTTTGAAATTGTTGATTTTCAATAGTTTATCTTTGAGTATATTCATTAATGACTTTTCTGATTCCATTTTGTATGACATTAAATCCCCTTTAACTTTTGCCACAATCAATTGCCATTTGACGCATATAATTCACATCATGATACTATTTCAAGTTTCAGTTGGAACTTCTAAGGTCTTTGAAAACATCAACTGATTAGTCTTTGTCAGTCATTGGTTGCTTCTTTTGAATTGTTATTGATGATTCTAAACTTTTTTTTTGTTTTGGAAATCCTTCAATTTTACCTTTCAATTTATCAACTAAAGTCTTGTTTGATGATTCCAAAAATTTATTACGGTTTTTGCTGTCATCAATTTCACATTTTAGTTTCCAATTAAAGAAGCAAGCAACTCACGTTCTCTAGCAAGATCATTATCATCCTAGTCAACCGTTTCTCTGTTAGTATTCATATCCAATGAATCAATAGTGATGTTAGTATCACCTTGTTCCTCTAGATATGTGTCATTAACAGATTCAGGATGCTCAGGATGTTCTCTGTCATTGGCAAACACATTATAGTAATCATTATCATTTTGTACCTTGTACAATGGCTTAGTATCAAAGATGGGTCTAGAATTGTCAACAACATATGGAGTAACTTCTTAAATCTGTGTCATGTACATATAATGTGCTTCCAATTCCTGATCGTCAGGTTCATCATCAGTGTCATCCCTCCAATCAGCTTGTTCAGCATTCAACTGGACTCCAACTTCCTCTTGCTTACACAATAGCATCTTTTCCTTGTAGTAAGCTGCATCCATTGCTCGTTTCGGTTTTTGACATTCTCTTGCTTCATGCCTATATTCCTTGCAGTTATAACACTGAATCCTAGATTGCTGCACCACCTGTGTACCTATATTCTCCTTAGCCCCAGCAACATTAACTACCCTTTAATTATCATACCTAGTGCCTTTGTTAATCCATGGAGTATTATCTTGATTTGCTCTACTGGTGTTTGATGAAGTTCTGAGGTTGTTGTTGGTAGGTTTGTAGATTTTCTTGAATGATAGAGAAATTAAAGCCATGAGTTTATCAATTTCCTTCTTCTTTGACAATGCATCATCTTCAACAACCATTTTAGGTTCTGATCATAAGTTGGTGGAGGAGAGTTGACAATTGCTTTTCCTCTGTTTCTTGGTTAGCAAACTGTGTTGTGATCTGGTGGAGGAATATTGAGTGTTTTGAGTAGGATGGTTTTGATGATGGTAAACTGGTTGTTGTTGAGCAACAAGTGCAAGTGGATTAGCAGTACGTGCTAGTCTTTCAGCTCTTATCTCATTGACTTCATTCTGGTGTTGCTTCAGGATGTCATAAAGTTTGTGATAGGAGACAGTCTTCAGCTCTTGACTCTGCTTAACAAGTGTCACAAACCTTTGCCATTCTGGTTGTAGTTGAAGTAAGAACTGGACATTCACTTGATGATTTGTAACATGACACTGATTTCTGACAAGCTCATTCATCATCTTGTAAAACCGTGAGTAATACGATTCAAGTGATTCACCATCCCGTGATGTGAATTTTCCAAACTCCCAATATAAATTGGTTTCAAGATCTTGAACATTGATTGATTCACCTTGTTTCAACCTTTCAATGGCTTTCCACATTTCACATGCATTCGGACAAGCATCAACTGTGGAGTAGATATCGTTATCTATCCCTGTGAGAATGATCTGAACGGCTTCAGCTTCGGCATTCAGTTGATCGCGTATGTCTTGTGAAACATTCTTATAGTTCTCCATATACCTCTCTGTAGTTGTTTCAGAACTACCTTCAGCAACTGGAACTGTCTTCTCAGCCCATTGATACGTGTATGGTGGATTTTGGAGACAATAGTGGATGAGTTCACTGTTAGGTTTGGTGTCAATGTATCTCTTGATTCTGGATTTCCACTGAACGTAATTACCCGGTGCTAACATTGGTGGACGATCTTTGCTACCCGCTTCCATGATAGCATTATGAAGAGCATTCGATGATTGAGTTTGCAAATTGATATTTGAATTTGACATTTTGATGAAGTTGTGAATGGATATCGGATCTTAAGTGTTATGAAGTGTTGATTGTATTGTGGTGAGAGAGAATGCAATTAACTCCACGGGATTTTACAACTCTATGATTAAAACCGAGAAGGAAAAAGTTTACTTGTCGGGATTTTACAAAATCAATAGAAAAACCGTGAAATTAAAATTGACATATTTCGCTTGAGGGATTGCATATTTCGCTTGGTTAAAAGTTGCATGTTTCGCTTGAAAAATGAAAGTTGCATGTTTCGCTTAAACTTCTAAACATATTTCGCTTGGCAAGTAACTGTCATATTTCGCTTGTCCATAACATATTTCGCTTGGCAATTAACTTTCATATTTCGCTTGGCAATTAACATATTTCGCTTGACAGTTTAACATGTTTCGCTTCGACTGTTTAACATATTTCGCTTGTCTTTAAACCTGCATGTTTCGCTTGACATTTAAACGTACATATTCCGCTTAAAATTTACACCTGCATATTTCGCTTAACCTATGACATATTCCGCTTGCAGTCACTTTCGGGTGAAGGACCACTTTCACAAACAAACAAGTTGTCCTTGTGTTGTGAAGCAACAAATGTGGATCTTTGTCCCTTAAGATCAACCGGTTTGGGACCACAAAGAGGATAAGGGAAACCACAAATTAGCCGAAATAAGCTTGTAATAAGCTAAGAAATAAGCTCGAAAATAAGCACAAAAATTATGAGAAAACTAAGAAGCTAGTTTGAAGATCAAACTAAAAAGAAAACATGACTCTTGTGACACTTCCGAATCAAACAAGAAAATACCACGTCGAGAAGAAAAAGAAGAAAAATAAGCCGATTCGAAAATAAGCTTAAAAGGACTTTGGAGCTTATCTAATATATCAAATGACTACTAAATAAGATGAAGAACATGAAGAACAAAGAGAGAATAAGATTAATAAACCAATAAGCTAAAAGCTTTTGAACCGTGAGCTTATTAAGGAAGAATAAGCCACGGTTAGCTTATCTAAACTACAAAAATCAAACACTAAACACCCCTTGGAGAGTGATACCACACGTTATCCCACAATATAATCCTTACACAACAATAAGCAAACCCAAATAAGCCCTATATAAGCCGGAAATAGGAAAGAAAAAGAGAGAGAGAAGAAAAGAACTTGGAATGTTAGATTAAGAGAGAGAAATGGTGAGTTACAAGTGAACAAATTCAACCAACACCCTCTCCATGTGTGGACAGGGTTTCTTTTATACCCCTAGCCATCTAGTTGGCGTGTGGGCTTTTCTACTTGGGCCGGGCTTGGCTAAACTTGGGTTTTGAGCCTAAAACACGGACAATATTAGATTACAATCCAAGCTCGTTTATACCCAACTAGCCTATTACTTTACAAAACCCAATTTGACTTTATAAGACCGATAACATTCTTGTTTGACTTAATATAATTAAGGCTAACATAAGCTATGTTCCTAGTCATGTGCCATGAGCATCCACTATCAAAAAATCCTGTATCATCTTGTGGCTTACCCTGCACATAAAAATAAGGAAATTAGATTCCTTTGGGGACCCAAGCCATCACTGACTTGGATTTGCCTCGTGCATCAATGTAATTATGTTTCTTGAAGATGATTGATGCCCTATTAGGTTTGGTAGGTCTCCAAACCCAACATGTTGAGGCCTTTACAGCATTTGCCTGATTAACCCTAACAGCATTAACAACTGCAGAATTTGGCCTAGCAGTTTTAACTATTTTTGGCCTAGCAGTGTTAACTGCTTGTGGCCTAGCAGTATTAACTTCTTGTGTAAACCTTTTGTTAGATAATGTTGTTTTA
>BQNB010079849.1:0-30112 GCA_026074375.1 Tanacetum coccineum | reverse complement strand
GATTATTTCTAGTCTACGCGATTTAGCTTGAAAGTTAAATTAAAAGTAAACGTGTACCGGACTAAAATAAATAGTGAAGAATAATAGGAGTCGTAAAATGACTTGAAAATCTAAAATATTACAACAACCCTCCGAGCTTATCCTTTTCATGGTTCTTGAAATCGCCTTAGCCTACCTTGTATGTACTCGCTTTTAGTACATTATAGTTTTAACCCAAGTTAATTATTGAGTACATGGTTGCTAAGTCCTTATTCTTATAAATACAGTTTTAGGACGATTGGGATTCATGGTAGTATTTATCTTATGAAGAATTGAGGAAAAAGTAACTTATTACCCCCAATAGAGCTTAATAAGCTCCATGCTATGTTGATTCACCTAAATTCGGGTCATTAGTTAGATTGTAAATATTGAGTATGTAAAAGTTCAAGTGTAGGGGTGTATCTATAAATCCCCGTGATATATTATATGTTTAAGCAATGGCAGGGCAAAAGTGTACAAAAAAATATCTGAAAAAGAAAAAAAAATTCAAAAAAATATATATGTAAAAAAATATACGGGCTGCCATTTGATTATGTTATGTTTATCATAGAGTCAAAAAAAGAAAATTAAAGAGATTGATGTAGAGTTTTGTAGAGTTTGTATATCTTGTCCGAGTCCTTGGCTTAGCAACCCAACCAAGGTGTATTCGTAAAAATAATTAGCTAACCCTTTCACCTCAAATTCACCCAAAAGTTACTCCCTAAATGTATCCCATTCATTTATGTTTTGATTAATGTTATCTTACACCTACACCTCACAACCCTTTAAAAGACCTCTTTGATAGTGATGATTAATATTCGCGCCCATCGATGGGGGTTTGATCTTTTACTAAGCCTATGGTAATTTATATGCTACGACATGTAATGAGTGTTAATTTTTCATTTCCCCATAGTTGTTATAATTTATTATACACCTGAGAGAAAGAGAGAATCCTAAACACTTATGTGAGGTGCTAGTATACACTTTCCGTGCTTTTAATTACGAGGTCTAGAAGGTTGTGTTGTAAACTATTTTTAAAGAGTAGGTTAAATGACCCCAATATTGCTATTATCTAGGTAGAAAAACCCATTTGCTTGAGGACAAGCAAATCCCAAGTATAGGGGTATTTGATGAGGTGTCATTTTATACACTATTTCAGGGTCATTTAACCCCTTAAATCATGCAAATATGCCCAGATTATGTGCTTAATAGTTTGTTTTTAGGTTTTTAGCACTTGGATTACATTTGAAGGAAATACACGTAACTTGGGCTCATTTGGAGAAGAAACAGACAAGACTACAGACCTACACCAAATCTCTTGAAGAATCGTGCTCACAGAGTGTGGAGACGGCGTCACCAACATAAAGCGACGCCGTCGTGATCTATCTAGTGACGGCGTCAGAGAATTGACGACGGCGTCAGGATGTAACCAACTTAAATAAGACCTAGAAGATTCTACTTTGTGACGGCGTCGCTACTACAACTGGACGCCGTCGCAGTGATTTCTCTATATATACAAAACCGAATCCTAAGTATTTTGTCTAACTTTTGGGAGCCGAATCCTAAGTATTTTGTCAGCTTTTAGGCCGTATTTAGGGCTTAAAAACCCTATTGTAACTGACCTTAGTCCATGTTTTAATCAAGTAAGATTGTTTATCTTTAATCATTCAATATGTTTATGTGTTGTTTGATTGATCTATGTTCTTGCTTTCTTTATAACATGTTAGGCTAAACCCTCCCTTGTATTTACTTATGATTGCATGAAAGTTGGATTGTAGATCCTTTTACTATTGCTTCTTGTGACGAATGTGCGTGTTAGGCTTTAGAAAACTAGCCATAAGATATTAAATTGGCATAGACGTCTAGAGAAACGCGAGAAGTGTAGAAAAGATACCATCTGGTAACAGTCTTCATACTACCTTACCCACAATATGGTTGATCCCTCTTAAGGTATTTCAATTGCATTTTATATACTCTTAGGGGCCTTGTAATAGTATTGATACTACCTTACTTATGCGTTGCCTGAACGAAATATTTGTCACACCCCTAGACGGGGCTTGGACGGAATACGTGTCCGAGGGCGTGACGTCATAACAATCCGAACACAAAGCAATAAAGAACGACCACTAATCATAGACGTTTGAAAAATAGTTGTACTCATTGCATAAAGAAAATAAATTTAAGTTTTACAACCAGTCATAAAAGAGTTAAATGTAGCGGAAGCATAACAAAGTTTGATAATGACAACGAGTATATAAATAGACAAGTCTTGAAATTGGCGAAGTCACATAGCACATAGACTCCATTTAGCATCAAGAATCAAGCCAAGCTAAGCACCTAAGAAAACATGTTTAAAACGTCAACATAATGTTGGTGAATTCATAGGTTTAAGTTAATACAAGAGTGGACCACAAGATTTCAAAACGCATGCGACTACTATAACAGATACAACATCACATAAAAAGTATTTACTGTTACGCTAAGCTCATGACACCGATGCTAATAAAGTAGGGCATATCATATCATGCCACATAGTATTCCTGCCCTTAACTGGTGTCCCAAACCAAAGACCACCACAACGCACAATCGACATGACATATATCTGTTTGTTCGCAGCTAATTTAGAACCAAACCAGATAGGGGTAATTAGTCCCAATAGATCTATTTACGCATTCGCGCTCACTTAACCAATCCAATTGGCCATAGGTGACTAACGGTTCATGATAGTTCGGGCAATAGTGGTTTGTAAGGAAACTTAGGCAACACATAAACATGTAAAACTCACGTTAAGAACTTGTGTCCAATTTTAAAAGCAAACAATGTTTCTCACCCCAAAGTATAAAGCATTTGAAAATAGGTAAAACGTGGGGCTATGAACTCACCTTAAGCAAGTGGTGAATCGATAATCAACGAGGAAGAAATAAAGCCGAAAGGTCCTACACGCGACCTAAATAAATGACGCGTCTTAGGTAAACGAAAGATAACCGAAACTTGTACGACACGCTTTCAAGAGAAAAGACATCCATATGTGTTTGTGCTTTAGTTTGTTTAATAAAGTATGACTAAATAAAATTATAGAGTTTTTCGTCAAGTCTTGGCGTTTATCCAAAAATTACTACTTTTAGAAAGTTTCTATTTTAGGAAAGTTTTTAGTTTCAAGACGTTAATACCGTCCCCTATATTTGTTAAGTTTCCATATTTTCAAAATGCGCTAACTAACCATAATCGCTTAACTTCCAAGTCCGATCCGCTAAGTTTTACCAAACTTACTATTTTTAGTAACTTTATCGCTTTTCCTAAAATATGTTAATGACGTCTTCAAATGATGCTAATCTATATATATGTGTTACTATATGTTTCGCTAGTTAAAATACCCAAAATCATCCGAAAGTGCCCGGAAACCCATTTTACTATTCCCAACAGCCCACTATTCATCTATTTTGCCGAAAAATGTTTCGAGTTTCATTTGGCCATAACTTGGTCGTTTTAAGTCCGATTTTAAAGTGTGATATGTGAAAAATTATCTATTCGAATTAAGCTCTTCAAAAACTACTTTTACGCCTAATGAAAACATTTTTAAGTTGCTCAAAACCACAAAACTAATTCGGGACAGCAAGGTTGTTTTGCCGAAATACGACCAAGAACTCAACCCAACTCGCATATTAGTGCTTAATCTAGCCCTTCTCTTTATTCACCAACAACCAACCAACAAAACTAAACTTTAATCCACCCTAATCTCTATTGTTGCAACTCTCATCAACTCTCAATCTCACCAAGAACATAATATAAAACATAAACATAAAGTGGTAACAATGTTTACTTCCATTTTATAAAAGATGACAAAATATTAACTTATTTCTTTTGTAAAAATTAACACAAACACATGGATCTTTATGAACAAACATAGATCTATAGAAATAATGGATGAAACCAAGCAAAGATTCAAGGAACACTTACAAATCAAGAAGAGCAAGTAGTGAAAACACAAGATCTATACCCACAAACTATAGATCTATAAAAACCCCAAATAATCTTGCAAACCCTAATTTTATAATTCTTGAAATCTTTGAAAAATAACCAACCAACACTTGGATCTACCTTAGATAACCTTAGAAGTGAACTTAGAATACTTGGATCTTGCTAGAAATCAAAAGATATGGATTGGGTATGGTGTTGGGGTGGTGCCGTGAGCTAGAGAGCAAGGGGAGGAAGAAAGAAAATTTTTGAGGCTAGTGAATGAAAGTATAACCCTAAGTGTGAGAATGTGCTCTTATTTATAGTAGGAGAGTTAGGGTTTAAAGGGTTAGATGGTGCACACAAGGAACCAACACACACCAAAGGTGTGTGCACACCTTGGTTCGGCCGAATAGGGTCACAAGGACCATATGGTTCAAGTTTTTCTAGCCAAGGTTCACTCAAGATGGATATGGTTCAAAGTTACTAGTCAAATGTGTAAGAATTGTGTAAGTATTCACATGCAAGTGTTGTATGAGAAGTATACACATGAGAGTGACACTCTCATGTGTCATTTTCCAAGTTTATATGCACACATGGGTGCATGTTTCAAAAAAATATGCCAAATCTTTAATTTAGAGTTCAAGTATACATGTTGTTGTGGTTTAGGCGCCACATTTGGCTAGGGAAAAGAGGTGAACGAAATTTTTAGTAGTATGACACGAGAAATACGATAACTTGAGTTTACACGAAAAGATTTCGAGTTTTCGGGGTTCCGTTTGGTCAAAAACGCGGAAAAAAACACAACTTAAAAGATAAAACCATAAAATTAATATCGGAAGTGATTAAAAATCACAAAACATAGGGAAAGCTAAAAATATCTTAATATTAAAGCCTAAATTAATTTTTTTAACGATGTGCGGAACGCGTGTCCGATGACGTTTTCGCAGTTTTTAAGCAGTCTAGTTCCTTGGTAAAGTCGGATTTAAAATAACGTATAAAATTTAAAGTAGATGCCTGGAATGGGTCGGAATACTAACCGGGAATTTACAGGGTGTGACACGAAATCGACAACAACAAAGTCGGTAGGAAAATGAAATTTCCTAACTTTGACAAAAACGTCTTCGGCGAGTCCTTTAGGATAAGTAATTGATCGGTCTGCTAACTCTAAAGTCATCCGAGTTGGTGTAAGTTCAGGCAGAGAAAGCTTTTTCCAAATAGAAAGAGGCATAAGATTTATGCTCGCACCAAGATCGGCCAAGGCGTGGCATACATCTATTCCTGGGAAATTACATGGAATAAGAAACTTGCCGGGATCTCCAAGCTTTTTGGGAAGCTTTTTGAGAAGCATCGCCGAGCAATTCTCGTTCAATGGTATTTTAGCTAACTCAAGCAACTTTTCCTTATTCATGAGCAAACTCTTAATCGTAGGAGCAAATCTTGGCATCAAAAGTAAAGCATCAGCGAAACTAATGTCGAAGCGCAAATCTTGAAAGATTTGGAAGATCTTCTCCATTTGATTCGAAGCTTTATCACGGGACTTTTGATCATCACGTCGTGAAGGATATGGAATATTTGGCTTAGGTAAACTCTTCGGAATATCGGATTCCAGAATGGGAGTGGTTTTAGGTAAAGTCGTCGGAACATCGGGTTCCGGAATAGAAATGGGGATAACCGAAGTTGGGCATTTTTGAGCCCGGTACTTCCAGGAATTTATTGGGCTCTTTATCTGTTGTCTCCTCGGTTTCTCGTTCCACTACCTTTTTAGGAGAAGGATTAGTAGGAATCGAGGGTCCCTCATAAGCAACACCACTTCGAGTAGTGATTGCTTTCATCTCACCCTTCGGGTTTGGAATGGTGTTACTCGGAAGAGTACCCGAAGTTGAGGCTTGGTTTTGAAACAATCCACAAATCATGTTTTGCAAATTATTTTGAAAAGTGGTTTGTTGATTCATCATGACGGCTTGTTGAGATTTTATCGTGTTCTGAATTTCATTCTTAAGGTCTCCTTTTAACGAGTTGATTTGACTTTGCATGTTCCTTAACATCTGATCATTATTCCTCTTGTAACTTGAAAAATCATTTGAAATCTCTTGTTGAACTTGATTATTAGGCACTTGAAAAGGTTGGTTTTGAAATCCTTGGTTTTGAAAATTTGGAGCATGATTATTTTGATTTTGAAAACCTTGTTGACATGGAAAATTCTTCCCCGATTTAAAATTATTCCCTTGATCAATTGCTGATTAAACTTTTTGACCATTGTTTTGCACCGGAGCAAAACCTGGTGGTGCCATTTGATTACTAACACGGTTTGGAGGGTTAACTTGATTGTAAGTACCTGTAGTCGCACAAACACTAGCCTGATTGTTGTCGGTAGCCGAACAATTATACCAAGAATGAGCACCACACAAAGTACACAGATTTATCACCGCTTTAACCGGAGCGGGAGGTCAACTTTTTTTAGAAACAATATTGACTTAGGTCGAAAGTTGTTCCGTATGCTTATCATTCCTCTCATCGTTTTTACTAGTAAGTAGTATTCATCCTAGAAGCATTTGGTTTATTTGTGAATAACGTTACTTTTGATTTGTTCTCAATTATGTTTAAAGCCTCTCTAGTTGTTTTACTCAAAAGATTTCCATCCTAGCGCATCTAAGGAGTTTGTTCATTGTCGTTTAAAACCATTGTAAACGGTATCAAACTTGAGTTAACTACGAAAATCCGTGATGGGGGGGCCTGCTCTAAAGCAACTACTTAAATCGTTCCCAAGATTCACTATAAGTTTCCTCAAATTTTTGTGTAAAAATGAGAAATTTCATTCTTTAAGTGCGTTGGTTTTCGAAGGGGGAAAAAATTGGTTAACGAACTTGGTAACGAGATTCTCCCAAGTCAAGATTGAATTTGGTGGGTTCTTTCTCGTTCCAAGTTTTAGCGGCTCCCTCGAGCGAATATGGAAACATCATAAGCTTAATCACATCGTTAGGCACATTCCTAAATCGTAAAGTCGAGGTAATCCTTTTGAAACTATTAATATGAGCATAAGGATTATCGTTTTCATGACCGTAAAACGGGTTAGCTTGAACCAACTGAAGCAAATTTGTCTTAATCTCAAAATGATCGGCATTGATTTCTGGTAAAACAATAGCTTCTCCGTACCCTTCCGTGGGGGCACGGAGTAGCTCCTCCATGGTACGTTCTGCCATAGGTGCAACAATAGTTCGAATCTCGGGTTCGACTATGTTAGAAACTTGTCTTCTCCGACGTCTTGGAATTGTGACGTTTGAATTATTAGGATAATTAGAACGTCTAGTGCGCATGCACTATTTAAAGGAAAATAGAAAAATAATAAGAAAAATATATATTTTTTTAAAGTTTTTTCACAATGTAATTTTAACGGACAACGAGAAAGACAACTTGAACCAAATAATCAAACTTACTTCATAGTAGCTCTTAAAAAATTTACTTTTTAAGGTGAGCCGTATCTCGTAAGTGACACAAATGGTAAGTTTTGAAATCTTAAATTCGAGTTGAGAACTTATTATGGATAATACCTCAATTGAATGTATTATTTGTTGGTGTTCTTTTACCAACTTTGTTACTTTTTAAAATTAAAAGAGAAAATATTTTTTTGTATTTTGGTTTTTAATCTTCTATTTATACTAAAAAGAAAAGAAAAATATTTTTCTACTTTTTTTTATATTTTTAGATTTTTGATTTTCTTAAAAGCGTAACATTCGAAAACGAAAGGTTCTCCAAAACACGATCAACAAACTTCAAACGAGAGAATCTTAACACACTTCCCCGGCAACGGCGCCAAAAATTTGATACGCGTAAAAATATATAATATATAAATTTTATTTATATTTATATTAAAATTAATATATATATATATAATATTATAAAAAATATAATATATTTATTATATAAAATTAAAATAAATATTTTTAATATTATATATAATTATTAATATAAAATTTTAATAATATTAATAATTAATTAAAAATAATATTTATATTAAATTTATTTTATAATATATCACTTTAATTTTAATTTATGTAATAATTTTAAATATAATATATATATTATTGTACGGTGTAACTTTGATCTTTGGGTTAGGTGCAGTTTATTAAGTAATTTTTGGTACCGCCCTATGTATTGACCTATAGGGTCAGTGGAAAGTATTATGAACAGTATCACTGATACCACTATGTACTAAGTTGTGTCATTTGTGAATTCTCCCGCGCTGAAAACCCTAAAGAGTACAAATATGCAAAACCTACCCCACCCCCGCACGCCTGATCCCAATACACCCCCTCCCTAGTACTCCGTGTCCCCATCTCTCATCCCTAGTCCCTCTCCACCTAGATCCCTCCCACCCACCCTCCCGTCCTTCTACCCACCTCCCCCCCTCCCCCCCCTCCTCATCCCCCACCCCTTCCCCGTATCTGCAACTACATTCTACCCCCTATTCCACACCCATCCTTCACCCTCCTTTTACCCCCTATTATAACTCTATGATTTTTTTTTTTTTTATAATTATAATTTTTTGTTTAATATATACTAATTATTATAATTTATTTTTTTATAATTTATTACTTTATTCAATATTTTTATAATACTATGGAAAATTACCAATTTACCCTTGAGGACAAAGGTAAAAAGGAAATTCTACAAAAATATATATAATATAATACGTATATCAACCGGTAAGTGATTACCGGGTCGTATCCCAAAGAAATGTGAATTGATACCCTCGATTTAGCTTGGACAATGCTATGAATGATTTTCAACTTTTTGAATGATTTTCTACGACTAAAAACAATTAAAACAATTAAATGCAAGAAAAATAACTAAACACGTGGACGAAAAAAAACAGAAATGACAAAATAAACCCTAATTAGCACCTTAACCTAGAAATTGAATTAATAATCTAATTCTATGAGTAAAAATAAAGGGATTTGCAAAATTTGAAAGCTTAACGATAAAATTTGAAAGAAAGCACAAAAACGAATAACGGGAATTGAAAACCGAGCCCTAAAATCTAAAATGCTCAAAAATAAACCTACGAGAGTCAAACTAATTTTTCTACGTTCTTAATGATAAAAGAAAATTTTCTAAAAAAGATTTATATTTTTTTGATTATTTTTCTATTTTTTACGATTTTTTAAAGTTTTTAATGAAAATAAATGATAAAAAATACTAAATGAACTCTAAAAATTCTAGAAAATGACAGAAAATAGCTTAAACTATTTAAATCCTAGGAAAAATAAGCCCGAGATGACAGCTTATTAAATAAGCTGCGAAATAAGCTTTGACAGCTTATAAGGCTTATTTGCTAAAATGACTATAAGAATTAAAGTGTGCAAGGGTCTTATGAAAAAGACCCAAGGGCACAGCGGTAAGGAGTGGGAGTGTGTGTTTATAAAAGGGTTGAGGTGTTGAGATCGGGGGTTCGAGTCTTGCTCACCCCCGACTTCCACTTCCCTTTTTTTTGGTTTTTATAAAAAACTTAAAGAACAAAAGTTGTTAAGGACAATTTTTTAAGCTACTTTAATAAAAGCACTGTAAACTGAAACTCAAAAATAAGCTCTCAAAGAGCTTTTGAAAAAGCTATTTACAGGAAATGAGCTTTTAAGAGCTAAAAAGCTACTTCTCACTTAATAGCTTGCACACAACTCATTTTAAGCTCAAAATTCAATCTAAAAGTGTTCTAAATAGCTAATGATGTGGTTGAGAAGCTAAATTTAGATAAGCTAATTAAACTAACAAACACTTTAAAAACTAACTGAATTCTGAGTGGTAAGAAAGAGCAAACTGCAGGTAATAAGCACCTAATAATCCAAATAACAACTTAGCTAAATATACTCAATTAGCTTGTATGACGAAAAGCTGAACTTTTGAACAACTTTATTAAAATACCTATAAGCTACAAAGTTTAACCATAAAAAACACAATTATATAAGCTAAGTATCTATATTAAGAACCTAAAATCTACTTAGTACTGTTTTTGTATTCTAAAGATTTTTTTTTTTTTATGAACTTTTAAAGCTAAATTAACCTAAGAAATAAGCTAGAAATGTGAAAATAAGCTTTAAGCTACATTATCCTATATCTAAACTAAAAACTTACTTAATTTTAGAAGCTAAATCCTAATTTGAGCTAGCTTAAATACTATGGAAAGGTAAGCAGTAGTAACAGCATTTACTACTGCTGATGCACTTGACAAAATGGGCAAAACTCAAATGCAGGTGTCCTTAAGGGACAACCCTGCACTACACACTCCTATTGAGTGTGTCTAAACTCAACTTAAACAAGATCCAAGCTCAATAAGGCTTAGATCAAGTTTTTAACAAGCAAAAGAAAGGGAGAATTCCCCTGGTGCAGGAACAAGGTGATTAAACCTAAAAATGTTATTAAGCTTAATCTAATCCTACAAACATGCTCAGAACTTAATCAAATGTAAAGATCAAACTAACCAAATTAAATGGCACAATTCAGTTTGACTTTAAGAGGTCAAACTGCATTAATCCAAGCACCCCTTTGACATTTGACAGATTCATTTTAACAAGCTAAACTTAAATCTAATGACTAAAACTTAATAACCAGATGATAAACAGCTTATAGCAAACCTAATTAGCAAACCTAAGCAAATTATAAGACAGTTTAATAAGCTATAAAAGCTAAAAACAGATTAAAGTGCATGATTAATAAGCTTATCTAAACAATTATAAGCACAAATAAGCAATAGATAAGCAGATTAGCAGAACTAATAAGCTACTTAAGCAGTTTTAAGCTAGAATTTAAAGGACAGAGGAATTAAATGAAAACTTACAAAATACTTTAGCTAAACAGAAGCTAATTGCTCAAATGAGCTTATCAACAGCTCGAGATAAGCCAGTATAAGTCCTTGGAAGCTCTTCCATAGCTAGCTTCCCTTCTAAAAGTCCACAGTCAATAAGCAAGGGTTCTTAAGTTGAATATTGAGTTTGAGTTGATTAAGTGACTATTTAAGCTCAATCACAAGCTTAAAGACTTGCGAGAGCTTTAATGAGCTTGTATGAGTAGCTGGTGACAAAAGTAAACAAAAACATTGAGATTTATAAGAGCTTATGACAGATTATTTTAAAGTAGAAACTCAATTTCATTAACTAAAAACTTGATTACAATATTTAAAAGGAGATTACAAAAGATTTAAATGAAAATTACAACAAGCTAACACTAAAACTAAATTTAAGCTAAAATCTAAAACTACACTAGATATCTTGTGTGTGTGAGAGTGTGCTCGTATTTATAGCCACCAGGGAAGCTTCTAGGCACAAATTCAGTTAGACGCTCTTAATCATTATAGCCCTTGATCATTCTTCAATCATTGGATACTATTTTCAAGCCGTTGGATTAGATTGTCTCACACGGATTGCCAGCGTGGCAATCCGTGATTGTGACACCTTTGTGCTTCTTCTGAGAGTAAGATGAGTATAAATTGCTTCATTCCTTGTGCTTTCTTCAATCCAACGTGGCATTCCTTCTTGGGTTTTAGCCAATGAGAGCTTGAATATGACGTTTGTTGCTGCCAAGGTGTACTTTAACACCTAAATTGTCCTTTTTGGCCCTCCGGACCCAGTGCCCTCTGATGGTTTGCATGTTTCGGCATTTTGCCCGTTATTCTTACAGTCATGAGCAAATGAACAACTTTGTTGCATTGTGGATTTGGGGCCACATTGGACCATCGTGGTGATAATTGCATTTTGAGCATAGGGGTTTGGATCCCCCATATGGTTTCTTCTCAACAGTCCCTACAGCATAAGCCATGCCGGTGTTCTGCCTCTTGTTTTGGTATTGTTGTTGTGGTTGTTGGTTATTATCTGGCTTTCTCTTGTTCTCTGTCTGGGGGTCAACAAAAGTGCGGATTCTCTTATCCATCACTTCGATTGCCATTTTAGTTGCCTCTTGCATTGTCTCAGGCTTGGATGCTACTACACTTCCGTGGATCATATCGGGTAAGCCATCGAAATATTTCTCATCTTGTCAGGATTCTTCAGGAACATTTCTTCCCACACAGCAGTGCCAGTTCCTGAAAACATTGGTTGTACCCTATCACATCAGTACCTTTCACTTTCCATTCCCACAGTTCGACTTCGAGTTTTTTGATCTCGGTCCTTGGGCAATACTTGTCAGTCATTTTCTTCTTCAGTTTAGTCCAGGTCATTGCATAAGCAATGTCATTACCAACAGTCCTAACGTGGGAGTTCCACCACGTTAGAGCATTTCCTAGAAGAGTACAAGTGGAGAACTTGATTTGGTTTTCCACAAAACAGTTGCTAACTCCTTCGAAAAACTCTTCTATGCATTTGAAAATTTAGAGGTTTGGCAACTTCATGAAGTCTGGGTTAAGTGCACTCCGACGTGGCTCGCTCGTTTCTCCTAGCACTGTTCCTGAATTGTGGCTGTCGACGCCATTCGTGTTGCATTAGTTGCTGCCAAATGGCTATAAAGTAACGCATTGGTCATTCACTTGCCTTAAAGTTGGGGCATTGTGACAGTGGTAGTTGTGGCGGGCTGTTGCGGCGATGTTGTTTCTGGGTTTAACCTCGGTGGTCCTTCTTTTTGGTGCATTTTCCTTCAGATCACAAGAAAATATAATACCTTATTAGATTTCATTTAAATCATACAACCTTGACGTGACATTTACAATAAGTAAAATGAGTCACATCACACTAGTCAATATACAACTGAATTGTAAATCAACAAAGATATAACCATTTTGACCATTCATTCATAACAAATTCGATTAAGATACAGACATGACATAATACCACCATTCCATATATAATTAGAAAACATACATGATTGGTTTAGATACAAAATGATCACAACTATGAGGTTACAAGATAAAATAATATATACAACCTAAGCCATACTAGTCGGGATTGAACCCGTAATACTTAGTAGGCTGTACAAAACAACTAGCCATAACAGAATCTAGGAACTGCTACCAGCCTCCTCCGGTAGCTCTGGCTGTGCAGGACCTTTGGTGGGTCCCTGATGTCTCTCGAACTCTGTCATCTGAGTCTGAAGTCTCTTTATCAGCTTCAATGCCTCTGTGAGCTGCTTCTGCCTCTTATGATCTGCCGCCAGCATCTCTGTAATCACCGTCTGTCTCCTACGGTCTACTGACTGTAACTCTCTAATCTGTGACTGTTGAGCTAACACTGTGGTACGCAGCGACATAACCTCTGCACGCGCAAGATCACTCGCATCCATAGATCTTCCCCAAGCCTCTCTAGACATCCTAGCCTTAGTCTCTATGAGTCTAGCAGTACGTGCATGTGCACGCCTATCCCTAAACAACATGTTGAGCCGACCAGCCAATAGCTATCGCCCAGACTGCTTATCATCCAACCTCGTATAAACCTCATATGTATCCCGCCTAACCCTAGTCTCAAACTCTGTCATCCTCTGTCATCCTCTGGCTAAGCTCTGTCACATCGGTAACTACTGGTGTCCCCTGCATGGCCTCAACGATCTCATCCCAAGAGTTAGTGATCCCATATCCAATATCTCTCTCTAGATCACGCCTGATCTCCCTATCTATGTTGGCAACAAAACAATAGTTTGCCCTAAGACCTCCAGCCGGTCTAGCAACAGCAGCAGAAGAGCTCTCTCCGACCTCGTATGCAGGACCAAGAGCGATACCTAACCTCTTTCGAGGTGGTAAGGTTACCTCGGGTCTGTCCTCTCTACGGTCAGTAGAGAGTAAATGCAAGGGTGATGTCTTTGATGATGGTGCAGCTAGTCTGGTGTGGGAGAGTATGATGGGTGGTGGTAATGTTAGTGAATAGGAAGTAGATACGGCCTCGGCTCTCAGCCGGATCATAGCAGCTCGATAGCCCAACAGACGAATAGGACTAGCAGGTGGTGATGGAGATAACACAGGCACTGGTGATGATACTGGTAGTGGTGGTGAGGGAATCTGAGGTAGTGGTGGTGAAGGTATTTGGGGAAGTGGTGATGACCATGGGGAAAGTGGTGATAATGGTGGAGTAGATATAGCGAGAAGTCTGGCAACCTCTGCATCAGACCAAACTGGTGTAGGTATTGGAAATGGAATAGAAATTCTAGCTGTAACGCGATATGGTGGTGGTGTGGCCGCAGACTCGTCAGTCTCGAACGGCTTTGTCTCCTCCGCATATGGGGCCTGATCGACAGTTGGTAAAGCAACAGCTGTGGAGTCAGCCAGGTTGTTGGGTTTGCCTGCCCTCCTCCTCCTGTCATCAGGCCTCATTATCAACCTCCACATCTCACATCAGCAGATGGCTCATCCTCGTCATCGCCGTCATCTCCTCCGATCAGCATGATAATCGACAGGATCATCCTCAGGGTCCTCGTCGTCATCCTCCTCCGGATCCGCCTCAGGATCGGACTCCGGAACATAATCTGGTGACTGAGTAGTGGGTGAGGCAGCAGCAGGCAGTGGCTGCTCCTCAGCCGGAAACACCTCGTCCTCTTGTGGCATATACTCGGCGAGATACGGCTTTGGGACAAAAATCTGGTTGGTGTGCCTGTGGCTTCTCGGGCATGTATGTAGTTGGATGTGGCAGTGGCCTGTAAGGCGACATGCACATACGGGTCATCTAGCATCCAGGGTAGTCCCTCGTGCTCAGGTACAACAACTCCTGGTGATCCAATGTCTGATAAGCCCTCAAACGGACTGGATATATCTGTGTGTGTGACCCCTAATTCATCTGAATCTTAGTCTGAAAATCCAAAATAGCTTATTTTAGTATTTAATATAAGACCCTTATAGTAATATACATTTATATCATAATGTATATCAATCATGAATGCATCTGTTCACACAACTAAATGCAACAAATACTGTATGTAGGTATGTGCCCGTGCAACCCTTTTGTATTGAATGCAATTGTTTGAAAAGGTTATAGTCCAGCAAAAATATTTGACTGGTTCTCTATTACCTTGGCTCTTGATACCAATCTTGTAACACCCCAATATGGCTTTGCAGCGAAAATAATGGATCTGGGGGCGTGTTACTCAGTGATCAATAAAAAGATATATTTAGAATGACCAAAAGTCGTTTTAAAAGATTACATTTGGTATGTGAAACAAAGTACTTATTACATAAGCCCGAAGCTTCACTTGTTCAAAATACAAAGATTTCTAGCCCATAACAGATATACAAAATGTAATACGACAAAATCTTTAATGCATGATATCCAAATCAAAACCACCAATGTACTCTTGCACCTCGTTCTTATTGACCTCCTGAAAATCATTGCTTTAAAACGGTCAACATAATGTTGGTGAATTAATAGGTTTGATAAAAATCGTATTATATGTAGGACACAAGATTTCCCAAGTGTATGATAAGGCCAAACATTTGCAGAATCATATAAATGTAATTACATTGCCTAAGCTCATGACACTGTAGCTCGACAAAAATGAATACCATATAATGCCTTACATTGCCCGTTGGTGTTGTTCTAACCCGCAAATCCTATGTTCGTCATGGTATACGGTTCGTTTGGTCAAGTGATAGCTAATCACCCGAAGGGATGTCAATCCTAATAGATCTATTCATAAACATTCGCGCTCATAATCCAGTAATTGACAGTTCATGATAATTAGGCTCAACTAGGGTTATCGCTACTTAGGCAAACACGTAAATAATGTAAAAATTATCAACTTCGTGTTCAATTATAAAACTAGTGCATGTTTCTCAACCCAAAAACTTATAAACAAATCATGTAAATCGTGAGGCTTAGAACTCACATGAGGTGAGCGATAATATCAAGTGTATCACAGAAATGCGTCACGGTAGGATCGAGTGCAAACTAATCTAATATAGGTCGTAATTTTTAAGTACAATCAATTAGGTAACTACTACCATATATAATTCTATATAGCTAATCACCATCTAATTGTTTTAGTGAAATCATATTTATAAAGTTTTAAAACGTTTCTACATATACCTTTGTAAAACAGGTACATAACTTTCACGTTTTAAGTCGTTTCTTGCGTTTTTGATCGTCTACGCTTTCGTTTATTAAGAAGAGTTATCAAATTATGACATTTTTGTATTTTATGTCTTGGGTGAACAGTACTTTTTACTGTTCACACCAGTTATAAAGTTATTTTTATAGTTTTAGTTGTCGTAAAACCCGTAAATGTAATAACTTATTCGTTTTAAACCCGATTTTAGCGATTCCTTCGAGCACGTCTTTGTAATTGAAAGGTGTATCAAATTATCACATTTTTATACATTTGGGTCTGCTGATGAATAGTTAAATTTTAACTGTTCTTAGTTTATATATTAACTTTTATAAAACTTTAATTATCGTAATGCCGTATTTTATTCCTTTTTAGCTCCGTTTTTGGTAATTCTTTCTCGAGCACGGATATTCGATTGCTAATTGAAAGTTCTATTTATTTATGAGGTTTACAAAAACAAATGTTAATGACATGAACAGTAACTTTTTATAAAAATAGTTTTATAAAAGTATTTTTATACATTTTAAGTATATAAACTCGCGTAATTCATAACTTCTTCGTTTTTAATTAAAAAATTACGTTTCTTATTGTTTTGGAATCCTAAAAATAGGTTGGTGTGAATTTAAATAAAAATGACCAACCTTCTGGTTTGTTGAATTTTTATAACAAGTTTTTTTATAATAAAGTCTTTTATAACTCCGGCTTTATCGTAAAACTCGTAAACTACGTATCTTTTTCGTTATAATTCGGTTTTTCAAGTTCCTTATATGCCCGGAATCGTCATGAGACATATTATTTTATAAAAATGTAATCCCCACTGTTTGGAATTCGAAACCAAACAGCCCTTTTATGTTCTTTATATAACTAATTATATACACTTGTTTTTATATACTTTTTAACCTAATAAAATACCACAAGTTTTCCACAACCTTTTATATTTTATCTATGCCAATACATTTATCATGTCCATATGGTGTCGCATGAGTTCCAAAATATCAAAGTCCTTTAACTAGGGGGGGGGGGGGGGGGGGGGGGGGGGGAGGCGGGGGGGCAGGGGCGGGGGGGTGGCCTTTAAAAATCTTAAACTTTCTTAAGTAACTTTTAATCACTAGTTTATATATACACTTTTTATGCTTTAACAAATATGATACCATACTTATAATCCCATTATATCATGATATTATCAACTACATAATATATGTAAAAGTGTACCAAAACCATAATCACAAGTAAAATTCCATTTTACATGTTAAAACATTCCCTAAATGGTGATTAACTATATGAGCATCATATACACATAAAATCATGAAAATGAAAAGATGAGGGCTTTTTGATAACCTTAGAGTGATGTATGATGATGAGAAATATGCTTTAAACCCTTGTTTAGATTTTAAACCCTAGCTTGCAAGATTTGAAACCCTAATTAACCCAAAAACCCTAATCTTTGCAATAACTTGCTTAAAACTTGCAAATGCTTAACCAACCCTTCAAAACATCTTAGGTTATCATAGGAATGATGTGTGAATGCTTGTATGGTCTTAGAAAATCAAGCTATGGATTTTATAAATAGGGTGTTTGATGTCGTGGCTTATATGGAGGAAAAAAAGAGAGATGGTTTGATTTTTCTTAAGTGTTTTGTGTTGTATATGTTACTACTTGCAATGTATAAGAGATGTATATGTAGGACTAGTCAAACACACTATTAGGGATTACAAACATGATGAGTAAAATGGGGAAGACCATGTTGGTCAAAGAAAACAAGTAATGGCTAGGTTTAATGAAGTAGTGTTGTACAAAGACCAAGTGGGAAAGTTTGTGTGCTTCTTGTCTCCTAAATGTTGTTGTTGCCGTATGATATAAAGGGGAGGGAGTACATAGAAGTGTTTTTGATATTTTACATAAATATCATGCATCATTTACAAGTTACATGATGTAGTTTTTCATATAAGATAAATACTTGAAGTATTCATGTCCTAGCTAGATTATTTCATGTACCATTTGACCAACAATGATAACTTGGGTAAATTTTTAATAAAACTTTAGGTAGTGGGTATAAAAATAAGTATTTGTTGAAGCGTAGAATAATTATGGTGGTTCCGGGTATAACTAAATGAAATTTTATCGCAAAACATACACAATTTACGCAACCAATAAAATAAAATGAACAATGTTAATAATTATCCTCAAAATAATTACTTAACACCTGCATGATGTAAACATTTAATTGTTTGATGCCCGTTTACATTGAATGATCATTTTTAGCGTACGCGATTTAACTTAACGATTACGATTAAAAGCAAACACGTACAATACTAAAAATACATAGTGAATTTATTGACGTCGCAAATGACCCTAAAACACGGGGTGTTATATCAGGGTTCAGGCCTGACATGACATAGCTAGAATCTTTCCCAGCTTTTGCGATAAACTATAAAGTTCTACCCTACTGAGTCGTGGATCTACCATAAATTTTTTTATAATTTTTCGACTTAATATGAATATTTTATGAACTTTTTAGTGACAGGGTGTCAAATAATCCGAAAACTAAAAAAACTCAATCTTTTTTGTCTATTTAAGTTTTAATCATCGATTTGCATGACAATCAATTAACAATTAACCAAGAACACATATATCATATATCTATCCATGATAAACTTGCACGTGTTTATCACGAATAACCCATTAACAATTAATTACTAGTAAAAACGATCAATTAACCATTAAACAATCGAATTTTTTAACACATAAAATTTCATACAACTTAGGGTTTCGTCTAATTAATTTTAACAATAATAAAGATCCAATCTTTATGATTAAAAACGCCCAAAGGGCTTAAAAATTATCCAAGAACCCTAATTTGTCTAATTTTATAATCTTTGTAATTACAAATTCTACACGATGGCTCGTGATGCCACTGTTGAATTTTATGATCTAATTAACCTTTAACTAAGAGTACGCAACAGAAATAATAAATTACATATAGAATAATGTAATTAACAAATGGATCAAGAAGCGTGTACCTTTTAGCAATAAACGAACACCGTTCTTGAATATACACGTATGTATAAATTTAAATACGCAAAAACTAAACAAGTTACCAAAGTAGATAACCTATATCGTATGCTCACACTACACGTCACTGGGATACGCTAGAATGCTAGTACTTGCTTCACGAATAAAACAACAGAACACGGTGTTCTTGTTTTGGTTCTTGTCGTCACACGATCGGATCCCCTAGGGATATAAGGAGGAGGATGGAATATGTTTTTCATGCACGTATGAATTATCATGCATGTATATTATATGCATAAAGACACATAGCATGGCATGTTATTCAACGTAGGTTTTGAAGTTCTGTGTTGTAGAAAAATAGTCGATTGACTTTTTAGGGATCAGTGTATCTCTATCTCTCAAATGAATGAGGCAAGGGGATATATAGTCCCAATACTTGTTCTCCAAGTCATGCTCAAACACCTCCTTTTTTTACTAGAAACGACATTCGGAACCCCTCTTCTTTTCTTGTTCGACCGGTCACAACCAACACCCCACGGGTTTGGTTTTCGTACTAACAAGTCCCTCACTTGTTAATATCTATTCATTAGTTACTTATAACGTCTAACGTTATAATTAACGACTGTTTTAAATATTTCGTGAAGTATATTAATATAATTAATATAGGATAAATATATTAATTACATTAATAAACGTATCATCTGTGTATACGCATGTGCTCTCATAGGCTCACGTAATTTCCCGGACATATATTATTCGATATATTGTACATATCCCAACAATGTTTTCTGTAAAAGCTGAACATAGGTACTCACTAGTGCTATAAATCTTGCTCATTTTAGTGTTTCCATCCATCCTCTTTGAGCGAAAACTTATATGAGTTTATTCATTTCTCATATAGTTTTGTTCATACTTTATGTTGTTGTTACAATCCTCATTGTAATAGTGTAAAAATCTTGACGTGATGCCCGCTTAGTAGCATCAAAAATGATGATTACCTTGTGACTTAGATTGCATGTAAAGGTATGCTTTGAGACGCATCCTCAGCCTACGTGGCACCAACCCAACGTGTCCTACTTCATTACCAACCTCTCCTTCGACGTCCCACCTCAAGAAAAAACACCTGGTCTCATTTACCTCCAAGTTGTGTTGTATGTTTGTGTGGCTTTATTACATGATATTTGTGGGTATTTTTTTATGGTATCCTCGATTTTTTTTATTACACTAAATTGGTAAAAAGTTATTATGAAAAAAGAAAAATAAAGTGTCAGTGAGGTTTGTGGTCTCGTCTTGTAAAAGACACTTATATATTTGAATGAATGAATGAAACTATCGTGGATTGTTTAAATGTGTATATTTATTTGGATGTATATGTATTTGGATGTGTGCATGCTTTTATTATTTTATTCATGCATTTCTATATGTTATCCTAATGCTACTTGTACAGATGTCAGCAGATGTTGCACGGGGTCACGGCAGTGACGGTGGCGGTCGCAGTGATGATCGTCCCCCTCCACACCAGATACCCACCGGTTGTGGGGGTTGCTTGGGCAACCGAGGTAAGAATTTCTGGATTATTGTAATACAAGCATAAACTTGATACATTGAATTTGCTTGCCTTGAATTTTTATGACTTTATCACTCACTTGATTTTGCAGTTAAGGGCACCCGAAAACCCAATTTGGGTGGCAGGAGAGCGGGCAGGCTGCATACTCGCTAGGAGACCCGAAACCTCGGGTTAAAGGTCATCACGGATAAAGTGGCCCCGTCCCGATCGGTATAAGGTAGTGATTGGAGACCCTGATGCTGTTCACACCCCAAATATCGGGGCGGAAATACATGCTCCGCGGGGCGTGACGTCATAATATACATCGCACAAAGTATAAAAAACGACCACTAATGGACGTTTTGAAAATCATAACTCGTTGTATTTATAAAAAAATGGATAAGTCTTACAAGATTTGAAATGAAATTTAAAACGTTTGCTGGTATAGCATTAATTAAGATTTCAAAGACAACGAGTATGAATGATAATAAGGTATTGAAAGATGATAAATCTTAGCACGTAGACTCCACATAGCACATCAGAGAAGTCCAAAGCTAAGCACCTGAAAAACATGCTATAAACGTCAACATAAAGTTGGTGAATTCATAGGTTTAATTCAAACGTAATTAGTGTGGACCACAAGTTTCCAAAACGTATGCGACAGTTATAACAGATACAACTTCACATAAAAAGGTATTTACGTTGTGCTAAGCTCATGACACCAAAGCTAATAGTGGAAAGTAGCATATAACATGCCAAGTAATTGCTTGCCCTTACAGGTGTCCGACCAAAGACCACCTAACCAGTTTTGACAAGACATATATCTGTATATCGGGAGCCCCGTGGGTAGTGAGCGCTACTCACCCGGATAGGGATAATTAGTCCCAATAGATCTATTTATTTACTCGCGCTCCCTCAACCGGTCAAGAAATTAACAGTTCATGATAGTTCGGGCAATAGTGGTCTAAACGCTACTTAGGCAACACGTAAACAGGGAAATCTCATAGCTATAGTACTTGTATCAATTTTATAAAAAATAAAAGCAATGTTTTCTCCACCTTATAGTTATAATCCATTTATTCAAAACGAGTAAAAGAGTGGGGCTATGAACTCACCTTATGCGAGTTGTGGATCAAAAGAAATCAATCAAGTGAAGACGAATCTCACGGTCCTAGCGACAACCTAGCATATAGTTGTCGTTTAAGAATAATGTACAACGAATAACGCTTAACGCAAGAGCTGATCATCCGAGCATGAGTAGACACGGCGTATCCTTTTCAAAACGTACTTTCGAAAGTTATAAGTTTTGACAAGTCTCGACATTTTGAAACATCTTTGAAAATATTTTGTCTTTTAGTGTATTTTGTCTTTTAGTGTATTTTGTCTTTTAGTGTATTTTGTCTTTTAGTGTATTTTGTCTTTTAGTGTATTTCGTCTTTTAGTGTATTTCGTCTTTTAGTGTATTTCGTCTTTTAGTGACCCGACACACCAAAGTTGACTCGATAACCGTAAATGTTGACCTAAACTCGACACTTAACGTTATTCTTCATTAAAAGTATATTTTTCGACGCATTTATAAAGTTTATAAAATTTCGGCATGACCTTTCTAAAAATATCGACTTTCCATTTTTATCCATCTCGCTCGTGAAAATATCCGTTTTATAAAAGTACATCTTTTATTGAAAAGAATATCCGATCGATTTTCGACAACACCGCAAATATTACAACAAATTCATTCTAAACCTAAGCCTCTTCGACTTTCAATTTACGCTTCCAACAAAACAAACATAGAATGCGGAATTGGACTTGTGATTATATCGACACACACCCACAAACCTTTATCACGACTGAAAAGTAGAACCACACACGAGATGCTCTCAACTATTGTTTATTAAGAACAAGGAAAAGATACGGTACAAAGACCCCTCCCTCCTCACCTCTTTATTGTAGAGATGAGGGGAGAGCAAACCAACTCTAAAACGATTTGAACTTAGCTGCTGCTACAAAGGAGAAGGAAACAATCGACACTTGAATCCCACCCTCTATGGTATAATAGAGTTGTGAACCGACTATTGAATCCTATTTGGGCTAAACTTGGGCTAAAGTTTCACTAAACCCCCTAAACAATATAATATGAATACTAATTTATATAACAATTTCCACCTTAGTATCATATTAGAAATATTTGATACGCAGCAGCTTCAACTCATGCTGGAACCTCGAACCAGGGATAACCTTTGACAATGCACCTGTAGCAATACCCGCTACTATCTTTAGCTTGAATCCTGACTCTATTGCGAGTCCCTTTAGCCAAATAGCCTACTTTGTAGCCTCTGTAAGTGTCATGTACCCCGCTTTAGTTGTTCACAAAGCCATCATGTACAGCATCATAGCTTCTCAGCTTCCTGTACATCCTTGTATCATAAACCCGTACCTTGTGATTGATCTACCCATGACAGTGATCGATCTTCCCATGGTGTAGTCAAAATCCACAAAAACCTGTACGTCCGTCTGTAATCCACGATCAAACTTATCCAACATACCCACATCTGCCGATGCTATGTCAAGTCTCGTGCAGACCATCTGATACTCCTGGCTTCCAACCTCATATATACATGACCACTTACGATTCTTTTCCACATCACAGTCCCCTGATAGACTAACCTCCAACGACAGTATGGAGTGTCCCTCCAACAAAGTCTGTACCGACTTACCATTGTAAACCTTGGACTGTGACACCCTCAGAGTACTACCACTCTAATCCCCCTGATGATCTTTAAACCAAGTATATTTTCCTTTGCTTTAACCAGCAAACCCTTGGTAACCCAGATTTCAGCCTTGCATCCGCAAGAAAAACCATACCATCTATATAGAGAAATAGATGTATGAACATACCTGGTGTATACTCCCAGTAATAGACATTGTTGTCGTCACTGCATTTTCTGCAACCGTTGCTGAGCACATACACATCTGACCGAGCATCCATATCATCTTTCAATTCAGCCTTCCACTTGGAAATCACATTACCTCTCTGAGCAACTGTAACATTGAAAGTTAATGACTCATTGCATAAATCTTCTCCATACACATCTGCAAAAAGCAGCCTCATTACTGTCGTCCATATACCTGAAGAGTTTTAAAATGCTAAGTGTTGCTCCCTATCACTACTGGATGATAGTGTAGCAAATCGAGTTTGTACTTTATGTGTAAACCAACTACATGATCAAATTCCTATGAGGTTCCACCTCAAATGTATTGTCCGTCCTGTGGTTCCACCTCTCAAACTCAATCTCCTTGCTACACCTGCCATTGAACCATACCTACACCATAAATCCAATGTAGTTTTTCTTGTATTCCCCACTCTCATTGAAAACAATATTCTTGTAAAGCACTACATTTAAAGTAACTTCATCTAACCTCCAAAGCTTATTACCCACTTACCTTTTACGGTTATCCTAGGAATACATTTGAACCTTAAACGGTTCAACAGCCTTGCTCCAACTAAGCAAACCATCCAAAAAACCCTAACATATCTGATAGGCGTCTTAAATTTGCCATTCGTCTGATAATGGTGACCTTGTCACTAGTTATGATAGACATGGTTGTATCCTCTCCTAAAAAAAACCTGAGACAAGACCAGAACTAAATCGAAAAAACAACGTACTTTAGCCAAGAGTGTCACGTTCGTTCCTAAACAAACCCATTGTCTGCTGCTGTAACCCTACAACACCCAACTTTGGAACCACACTCTTTCGTACCATTTTTGTGTAGACCCTGATTACAAGAATCTAGAAATGTTACCTCTTGATCTTTTTACCCAGCTGAGATTCCTTTTCCTGCTCCTTTAACCAAGCAGTTCCGTGTTTTGTCTTTCTCTCAAGTTGCTTGTCCTTCTCAACCGTCCCTTTAGCCACTGCATATCATCGTACTACCAGAAAAACCTCACTTCACGATCCCCTGAGCTCCCTAGCAGATCACCCTCAACATACACGTTTTCCATCATGTACTCCATGGACCCGGTTTCATACAGGACCAATGTTTAACCCTAACTTGTTTTGAACCTCTATCGTTTGGGCAATATTCCCATCGAGCTTTTCGATGTTTGACCTAGTATCATACTAGCCATTCTTTTAAAACCCTTTGCTAACACGTTAAAAAACCTATGTGAAAATTTATCTACACAAAAGCACGTTTCTACAAAGTAACCCGTTTGTAAAAACCCTACTTTATCGATATAACCCTAAGACAAACCTTCTTAGAAAGTCATTCAATGCAAGAAACCCTATCAAAAAATAAAGCTCCTTTCTTGTACTCAAAAGATCGATTCGATACCATGGCATAAAACTGTCCAAGCAATCGACAACACTTGGAATCAATAAAGTAACCTAGGCTTTTGAAAGTAACCCTTGTCGTACTTTTAGTTTTGCAAAACAAAAAAAATAATTCTTGGAACCTAAGAAACCCGTATTAACACCTCGTATCCATTATGAATTCAAAAAATTACTTTGAGGGTTTACGCGTTTGCTCTAAAAACCGTAAACGTAAGTTAAATCGCGGAAACTAGAAAATGAGCTACAATTAAACGGGCATAAAACATAAATGTGCATCAAGCAACTGTTTTGTGATTATTATGGATAATATAATGACTTTTTTTCATCTTATTTTATCGGCTACGTAAAATGCTACGTTTCATTATATAAATGCGTTTAGGCATAACCTTAAGTTTTAAAACCTAACTACCCTAAACGAATATCCACGATTATCCAATACTCAAATAATCAAAATTACATCATAAACATGTTCTATATGGCCTAAATTTATAAGGATGAGACCAAGACTTTTCATCTTATACATAATATCTAGATATTTAATAAAGGTACTCTTACACCTTTATCAACTTGGCATGTTAACCTTAAACCTAGGTTTATGAAAGTAACCATGGTTAAGAAGGCTTAGATATAATTTGACTATAAAGACCCATGCATGCATGCACTCTTTCTTTCTTATATACTTAACCATAAATCACTAAAACTCTTCCCTTATTCACTCTCAAAACCCACGGCACAAAACCCTTGCCAAACATAATCCATGGTTTGATTTTCTAAGATTATACAAGCATATACACAACATACTTAAGGTATTCTAAGGTGTTTGTAAGACAATGGTCCTCATTTGCAAGGATTAAGAAGAAAAAGTAAAGAATAGGGTTTTGAAACCTAAATCTAGGTTATAAGCCTTAAAGCTTTGGTTTGAATCTCAACACAACGGGTTTAGAACTTAGTTCTCATTTCTTACATCATCTCTAAGGTTTCTTAATTCCTTTATACTTTTATTTCTTATGATTTTATGTGTTACATGTTAAATATAGCCATAATCACCACTAAGGACTTTCTAATATGTAAAATGAGTTATTATTTATGTTTATGATTATATGCACTTATTCTTATGTCATATGGTCCTATATATCATGGAAAAGTAAAAATAAAAGTATGTTAACCTATGGATTAAGTATAAACATGTTTAGGTTAAATTAGGGTTTTATAAGGTTTCTTAATCTTCACATGTGAAAATAATGAAAGTAAAAGGGTTAAACTTGTTACAATGAATTTACAAGGACTAGGGATGATATTGGACTTTATTATAAGTACCACAAGTGTCAAATGTGTTTTTAAGAGTTTTTATAGTAAACTACTAAGTTAATAATACATAAAAACAAGGTTTTTATAAAGTTAAACATATAAATACTTATGGGCTGTGGTAATTCGAATTTGGACAGTAGGTTTTGATATAATATAATAATAATACGCCTCATGACGATTCCATAATGATAAGAAACTCGAAAAACCGATCTATAACGAAAAAGATACGTTAAAAACGAGTTTACGACTATAAATACTTTTATAAAACTATTTTTATAAAAAGTTACTATTCATTACAGCAACTTTTATTTTTAAAACATCTAAAATATGATATAACTTTTAATAACGAGAACGTACTCGAAGGAATCACTAAAATCGGAGTTAAAACGAATAAGTTATCGCGATTACGAGTTTACGCTAATTACAACGACAAACGAGCTGTTGTGAACAGTAATTTTACTATTCATCGCAGAATCTTAAAAACTTAAAAATGTAATATTTTGATCGCTCGTCTTACTACGAAGACGTGGACGTAAGAAACGCGAGCAACGGGCTTAAAACGACCAAATTAGGTCATTTTTACGAAAAGTATATTTATAAACGTTTTCACTTTATAAATATTATTTTACTAAAACGATTAGTCGGTGATTATGCTATATAGAATATTGAGTGGTTATCAAAGTGCTATATTACTAGGGAGTTTCATAATGAGGCCTCTTCGGATGGCGTATCGACGATGTTGTTGGATTTACGATTTAAAGTATCCTAACTCCTCGAACGTCATGTCATGACCTCTTTAATTATGATAGCCCGAACGATAGTACGATGTAACAACTATAAGATTATATTCAATGTTATCAAATTAAAGTACTCAGTACTTATACGACCTTAATTTAAATAGGTTGCATCAAACGTTTTGCGTGACATTTTATCTGTGATTATTGGACTATCAGTACTCAAGGTGAGTTCATAGCCCCCTTTTTACTACTTAATTGTTTTACAAACTCTAAGGGGTGAATTACATTGCTTATTTTACTATTGGACACAAGTGTTTTTCTAAGTGTTTTCAAAGTGTTTTAAACTGTATGCTATCCAGATTACTGCCTGAATATTATTGCCTAAGTTACCACTATTGCCAATTAAGTCCCTACTATATCATGAACCGTCAATTGCTATTGTAGTGAGCGCGAGTGTTGTGGATAGATCTATCGGGACTGACAATCCCCACCTGGAATTTCTGGTCACAAGTTGACCATGGTGCATTTAACATTGAGAATACTTTTAGGTTGTTGGCAAGCATCCTATACATTTGGGGCACAAACTAGTTAAGGCTTCGGGTTCATGAGCTTAGTGCAATAATAAACGTTTTGGACTACTAAATGTGTTTTAGAGTCTATTATTACATCGATCTTGTGGTCCACCAATTTACCAACAAACCTATGATTTCACTCAACCTTTGTGTTGACTTTTAGCATGTAAATTTCAGGTCCTAGGGTATGAAGACTGAAGGGGAGCCGTGGCGGATATCAATGAAGATGGATTCTGTGTTTTATCTAAATTATATGCAACTTTTGTTCTTTCATAAATCCTTAAGTCAACTTTTGAGATTTCGTTTAAAATGTATGTTGGATGTTTATGACATCAAAACTTATGGGACCTAATGTATTAAAAACCGTACAACCAAACACCGCTCAACTACGTATACAATCTGTGCAAAGTACCCTACAAACCAGATGCAGCAACGTAAACCCTTAGACTACACACACCATTCACAATTACACTCACCAACACGTCTTACATAATAACCTCACATAACCGCAACACCCCAACCTACCACACGTATAAAGAACATCCCCACCGGATACCATATTGCCACCCTAAGCACCACCGCACCACCCCCTAAACCTACAACAACATAACTACTACAGTCCTATAACTACTATCCTACCTAAAACAACTATAACCACACAACTCCTAATACGTCACTTACTAACGACCCTACACAACTAACTACATATCAAACGACAGTGTAACCACCTGCATTAACCTTCTTAACAAATACTATAATTCACGAACCTGTTGATACCAACCCCAACAGGACAAATAAAACACACAAACAAGCACCACTTACCTTTTATCTATCGAAAACACCAAACATCCTAAACACAACCTCCAAACTACTACGAACCTATCTACACATTCTAGAACAAATAATACTACACCACCACACTGACATGGACTTTTGTGTAATATGATGTACCCACTACCCATACTACACCCATCACCATACCCATCCCACCAACCCTCACAACATCACCACCCTTGTACCCACAACATCACCCTACACCAAAACTCCACCAAAAACCCAGCCCCACTAACCCACAATCCTGTACACCTAAACACACCCAACAAACACATCGTACGAAAGACCATACATCACTTAACCTGCTGTGGAGTGGAATAGGACCGTACTTATACTAACCTAACCATCCCGCAACACACTAATGAGTGTGGGGACTGATATTTTTGCTATAAATGAAATAATACTTAAAACGTCCATTCTTTGTCATGTTCCAATAAACTTGTTTGTTGTACTTGACGAGCACACACCGCCAATGATACTATTCCTGCTACCTTGATTTAGGGGCTGTTACACCTAGACTATTTCAATGGGTGGTTCCTAGAATTGCTTAATATGTTGATTATTCATCAACCTCTAAAAGTTCACCCACAATGTCGTTACTAGGTTTTATCCATTCGATGACCTTAATTGCTTCTTCTTCATCCAAGTCATCAACCCCCATGGGTGATCCTTTAAGAGGATGGAGGAGTTTCATTGAATGTCACGTTTAGTGATTCTTTGACTTTCCTAGTGTGTTTGTTTAGGATGATATATGCTTTACTATTTTGAGAATAACCTAAAAGACACCTTCGTATGACTTTGGGTCAAACTTGGTAAGGTAGTCTTTTGTGTTCAAAATGAAACATTTGCTTCCAAACACTCTAAAATAATCTAGTGTCGGTTTTCTACCTCTTAATTGTTTATAAGGTGTTTTTCCTAGAATGCTCCCCCCCCCTAATGAGAATTCGGTTGAGATGTATGTATAAGTAATCTACGGCTATATGTGTTACACCAAAACTTTTGTGGTAACGATTGCTCATTCAACATAGTCCAACTCATTTCTTGAAGTGTCCTATTTTTCCTTTCGACCACGCCATTTGATTGAGGAGTGCGTGGAGCCGAGAAGTTATGTGTAATACCGTTGGGTATTTGCAAAAAATCTCCAATTGCACCTCATTATCAAATACTTTAAACCGTGGCGATCTAATTGACACTAATAGAACAACCTAATTGGTTTTTGGATTTTTCAACTAATTATTTTTCGAATTATAGAAAGCCTTCGCTTTAATCCTTAAAAATCGTCCAAGTGTACCTAGAGTAGTCATCTACTATGACTAGGGTGTAACGATTTCCTCCGTAACTCCGTACGGCAGATGGACCGAAGAGATCCATATGGAGAAGTTCTAAGCATCTAGTCGTTGAGACTACATTCTTAGCGTTGTGACTAGCGTGAGCTTATTTTCCAATTTTGCAAGCATCACAAAATGCTGATTAAACTTAAGGGTAGGTAAGTTTCTAACTAATTCCTTAGTGGTCAACGATTGAATGAGACGCATATTTGCGTGTCCTAATCTCCTATGCCACAAGGTGGAATTTTCAGTTAAAAAAAAAGTTTTATAAAAAAAGGAGAGGCTGAGGGTCGATGTAACATCCAGCAATTTTCGAAATTTTAAATGACTATTCTAAACTTTGACTTTTCAGGTCCGATCTTACTTTTTGACTTTTGATCGTTCATGGTCACATAAAAACAATTACCGCGTGACCGGTAAAGTTTTCGGAACATATTTTAAATAATAAATCATATTTATTACTACA